>RWJK01001818.1:0-20366 GCA_004335835.1 Scenedesmus sp. ARA3 | reverse complement strand
TTCAAATTTCAATCGATCTGGGCTCCACTGCGCGAAGTGAAATGACAGCGAAATGGGCTTTTGAAGAGCGAAGGACGCGTTGGCTCACGCAAGGATATATCAGAAATATTCGGTTAGCATTGCAATATGTCTTGTAGGGGTTACAGCATAGCAGAGGCCCCTGGAACCCATGCAAAGCAACCTACTGCAGTGAACTGCAAGGCGCTCCCTGCAGCTTGCTGCCACGTGGGGGGCAGGAGGGCGCTCCTGTCAAGACCAACTCATCATCATCATCATCATCATCAACTTATGCCAACAATAACTGTACACATCACCGGTTAGCACAAGCAAGCATGAACATATGCAAAACAAAGCCACATTCCCAGCTCAGTGCCACTCTGCTGCTGCTCATCTTGTGTCATGATCCAGCTAGCATGCTGCGCTACCCGTGCTGCTGCTCCTCCCCCTCTCCCTGCTGCTGCTGCTGCTGCTGCTGCTGCTCCTCGTCTTCTATGATGCTGTCCAGCCACTCCTAGCTTGCAGTTTGAACTTGCCCGCCCGCTGGTTGTTGCTGCTGCTCAGCCATCTTTCACTATTACACGTTCCGCGTTTCACTTTTCATTTCGTTTCAGATTTCATGAAATTTCTTTCACGAGGAGCCAAAAACCTGAAATGGAACACCCCTGGGCTCACTGACAGCACTCGCCAGGCCCCGGTGATTGCCATCACGCCCTGTGCATTGCTAACGTAAGGGGATGTATAAGGCGAATACAGATTCTTAAACCGGCAAAGCACCCTTAGTTGGTCGACAATGCGGCAACTCCAAGGAGAGTGAGTCGGACAGCGATCATCTCCTCAGGGGTGATTTGGACGCAAGGCTCACGCAAGCATATGAGCAGATGACCGCTTACATAGCTCACTGCTGATCTAGACTGACAGGCGTGTGTTTTAGGCTGAGACAACCGCTGGGCGCGAGACTGAGGTTGTTGCCTGTTTTCTACCGTACAGCACTCATCTGAGCCATGATAAGCATTAAGCCTGCTACTTTTGGCACGGATCAGCGTGCACGGACCTTCATCGCATGCGCCAACAGCCGCAGGGCACCTGTGCGTTACAGGCCTGCTGTTCAAAAGCTGCAAGCAGCTGCACACGAAGTTGCTCATCCTGCATCAGACTCCAACATCGTCAAGCCACGAATCAGCTCTGACAACATTGTTGTACACTCCACAAAACCAGCCTACAGTCAGGACAGCACAGCCACTGCCAGCGCCACCACCAGCACTGCCACAAGCAGCAACGCTGCTCGTAGCAGCAGCAGCAATTTCCAGTGGCTGAGCCACTGGTACCCTGTGCACGTGCTTGACAGCATTGATGCGAGCAGGCCCCATGCTATTGAGCTGCTAGGGAAGCAGCTAGTGCTATGGAGGGCTGGCGATGCAGCAGCAGCAGCAGCAGCAGCAGCAGGCCCTGCAGGAGGCAGCAGCAGCACGCAGCACTGGCAGTGCTTCGAGAATGCCTGCCCACACAGGTGTGTTATCAGCAGGTATCCGGTAGTGAAACAGAGAAGAATGCATAACTTACAGTGGGACCTTGCAGCGCCGCCCTGGGTGCAGCCCAGCCACGCCTGGCGTCTTTGTATCTTTCGCAGCATGGCGCTACGCTTTCACGCTGACATTGTTGCACGCATTTACTGGCATGTCAACAGACCTCTTGATGCTTGAGCGTTGAGTCTGCTTGCAAGTTAATTTTTGCTGCATTGCACAACATCGCCCACTTTGCTGCGACTTTGCTGCTGGCAGGCTTGCGCCGCTGTCGGAGGGCCGCATTGCACCTGACGGCACCCTGCAATGCAGCTACCATGGTGAGCCTCTGTCACTCTAAAATTCAATAGCAGGGTGACAGAGAACACTTGTTGCAACAATAACCAGGTTGAGTGCGCAGTGCTCATAATGCCTGGCCTGCTTGCTGTTTGCTCCACCAACAGCCTGCCTGCTGTCGCCTTGCTGCAGGTTGGAGGTTTGCCGCAGACGGCTCATGTGTGGAGATCCCACAGGTGGGCAGGCGCTGCTGATGCCTTGCAATCCCCATCACCCAGACCGTCAATGTAACAAGTAACAAACAACACCCATGCTACGCATCCGTGACCATAGTGGTGCGGCTGCTACTCACTACCTGCAATGCTTGCATAATGCACTGCATTTCACACGCAGGCGCTTGATGCCAAGTCCAAGCAGATGGCCTGTGCTAGCCGCCGCTCCTGTGCAGTGCCCTACCCAACAGTTGAGGCGTATGGGCTCATATGGGTCTGGCCCAGCGCAGGGCCTGCAGCAGCAGAGGAAGCAGGTGCGTCGTCACGATCGCGCATCGCGCACGCACGTGATTAGCGCGTCGCTGGTGGCTACATTGGCTCTGCGTTGCCGGTGCTGCTGCTGTTGCTTTGCTGTGTGTGCAGCTGCGCAGCTGCATTCACCAAGCTGCACTTGCCAGGCAACACCTGTTGTAAGGAAAGTACATGCTCAATGCTGCTGCTGCCGCCGCTGCTGTTGTTGCTGCACACTGCTGCCTGTTGTTCTGCAGCCGTGACTCCTGTGCCTGTGTGCCAGGCTGTGCAGGCAGCGCCTGAAGGCTCCCTCAAGTGGTTCCGGCGCGAGCTGCCGTACAGCTGGGACATTCTGGTGGAGAACGTGACTGATCCTGGTGAGGCCATGCAGCAGCAGCGGCTGCTGTGGTGCATGCACGTGCATTTCAACCACGTGCGTGTAGGCTGTATTTTGGGGAAATCCTGTTGGAAGACGTGACTGATCCTGGTGAGGCCGTGCAGCAGCGGAGCGTGGCGCATACACATGCGTTCAGCACTGGTTGAGGTTCTGGCCAACAGCATGCAGTAATTAGGTCAGGCAGCAGTTTGTTGTGGGATGACGCATTTGATATCTTGAATGCTGCGGGGCCCATCGCGTGGGTAAGATTGCATGAAGCTGCTGCTGTGTGTCATAGTGGCACGCTTGCTGTGCTGTACGCAATGCACTTTTAACCTGGTATGCCTCAAGCGTGTTTGGCGGTGAATCCTTCTGCCTGAGCCCCTTCCTGGGCTTGTACACGTTGCCATGCTGCTGCAAGTCTCATTGACAGACCTGTTGTGTCATGCCGCCCCGCAGCGCATGTCATGTTTGCGCACCACCACCTCACCCCCAGCATGGACAGGGACAGGGCAGGACCCATGCCTTTCAAACCCATCACCATACCAGCAGCAGCAACAGCAAAAGCTACAACAGAAGCTGCATCTGATGTGGCTGGGCAGCAGCAGCAGCAGCAGCAGCAGCAGCAGCAGCAGCAGCAGCGGCGGCCAGCATTTCTGCAGGCAGACACACAGCCTGCAGGCGCTTTTGAGTACAGCACACGTGAGCCTCAGCAGACTTGGCAAGCTTGTACTGATAACTGAACAGCTCCCAACGCTTCTTTTCTTGGTACCTGCTAATCAATCCACTGCACTCCTGGGCAACGGCATGCTGCCACTCATTGCCAGCAGCAGCAGCAGCAGCTGCACCAGTGCATGCTAGCAGGATTTTGGGTAGCAGCTGCTTCTCATGTTGCTGCTTGAACAACTATGACCTCTTGTCATTGCACTTGCATTAAGTCACACTGTTTGAATTCGTCTTACCAACTGAGTCAGGTGTGTTAGACACCAATGGCTTTGTTGGGCAACCAGACCTGGGTGCCTTGTTGCTGCATCAGCAAGCAGCCTGTGTCCCTCCCTGTTAGTCTTCAGGTGCCACCAACACATGTCAACTCTTGCAACTGCCCCTGCCACCACCTGCTGCCCACCTTCCTACTGCCAATGCGCATGCCTGCAGCCATGGCCACTGCTGCGCGCATGGCATTCACACCTCCCTGCAGTATCACCTGCGAGTATGAGCCGGCGCCTGGCCTGGCCTGCCAGTCAGAGCTGCTGCTGGTGCCGCGCGGGCCTGGCAGGTCGCTCGCAATTACCATGATTCAAATGACAAATAACAGCCGGGTGACAGCTGGCAGCGTGCTGCAGGCACTGCTCAGCAGGCCTGCGCAGGTGCCTGGCATGCTGAAGAGGTGAGGTGCAGTATGCCATGATGCACCACATTTCAGCCCAGCAGCAGCTTGGGCAGGAAAAGTTGCAGCGATTGCACACGCTGCATGCGGCTCAAATGTGGCAGAACATGCTCTGACACTGTGGTGTTGTCAGCAGATATACACCTGCAGGTGTGGCTGCCGCTGAACTGCCCAAGCACTCCTGCTGCCCTGTGCTGCCTGCAGGCTGCTGGGCCAGCCGCTGTGGCAGGAACACCTGGCGGCCAACAAGCTGTTTGACATGGACAATGTGAGCTTGCAGCACCGCTTTGTGCAATATGCTGCAGCACAACCAACCACGTATGCACACAGTATTCACATGTAGACAACTCAGACAGCAGCAAACAAGCTGTTGGACATGGACAGCGTGAGCACACAGCGCCGCAGTGCATCTCTGCATGCAGCATGCTTGCAGTAGAGCATGTATCACGCTGCACTGGAGGTAGTACGGTTCTCAGAAGGCATGCAATCTGCCCAACATCCAGATGATGTGTGCTGGTGCCGGTGCCTGTGCTAGAGGTCTGCCAGAGGGACAAAGCTGACAGACCAACACCGCAGCCTGTGCTGCTGTGAGCAGGGCCGCCGCCAGCACCCAGACGACACTCGCCAGTGCCACCCTCTTGCTCCTGCTGCTGCTGCTGCTACTGCTGCCAGGTGTTCCTGAACATGCAGGACATGCTGTTATCACTCAAGGGCAGGGACTCGTGGGCGCAGGCCTACTACATGCCCACACCCTCCGACAGCGCCGTCATCACAGGTGATAGTTACGCGCAGCAGATACGTGCAGCCGTCACATCAAGTGCTGAGGGCAACAGGGGTGGGGCATGTTCTTTCAGCCGCTCCTTTGGGGTGCGGGGTCGATGGCGACGTTGCTATGGTAACATGATGATGATGAGGGGTGGGGCATCTGCCTCTGTCAAATGCTCGTGTCTCGTACCAGGGCATATGCATGTGCAGCGCCCGCCGTTGGAACCAGAACAGTGTAACACAGCACTCCGCCAGCAAAGCGTGCTCAGCTACCAGAGCACCTAACTTGTGCTGTGTACTGCCTTGTGCTTTTTTTTGCAGCGCGGCGCTGGATGGGCCAAGCCATGAAGCAGCCCCTCTGCCCCAGCGACCCATCCTCTCCGGCAGCTGCAGACGTCATCTGCATGTCTCGCGAAGCAGCAGCAGCTCCCCCGCTGCCCCAGGCCACCCTCAACGACCGCTTCAGCCAGCACACAAAGCACTGCAAGATCTGCAGCCAGGCGCTGCAGCAGCTGAGCAAGAGGCTGGCAGCTGCACGAGCAGCAGCAGTGGGCATGGCAGCAGCAGCAGCTGGCCTGGTTGGAGCGCTTGTGGTTGTGGTGCTGAGTGGGTTTGGAAAGCAGCTGCTGACCCAGCAGAGCAATGCAGGTCTAGTCTGGGGCAGTGCAACAGGTATCAACGCAGCAGCAGCAGCAGCAGGGATGTGGGGTTGGTGTGGTGTGGGCTTCCAGCTGGTGGCTGCTGCTGCTGTTCTGCTGGGTGCTGCTGCTGTGGCTGCTGCAGTGCTGGCAGGCAGGCTGCAGCAGAAGCAGCAGGAGTTCATGTACGTGGAGTTTGCACATGCTGACAATGACTAAGCTGAACACGGCTATGTGTTGCCATCAAAAACACGGGCATGCTTCAAAATTTGACAGTTGCGCCTTGCTGTCTCTTTATACATTGCGTCTTGTTGCTCTGGCCGACACCAGCTGGCAGTTTGCTATATGGTAATATGGTTACAAAGTCGCCTGATGCAACTGTGCAACCGCATACTCGACAGCTCCGCAGCCAGCCTGACTCGGGCGGTGATGATCACACCACGCTTCACAGGATCGGGTCAGAGCCGTGCCACGCCACCGCCACATCCCGCCACTTCGTCTCCACCACACACTCCAGCGGCGGGATGGGCCGCCCCTGCCAGCAGCCCCGCTCATCAGCCACGCCAGCCAACCTACTGCTCCACCCGACACCGCCAGGCGCCGGCAGCAGCTCTAATCTTATAGGCTCCTCCTGCCTGGCCATGCCATCGTAGTACTCCAAAACCAATGCAGAGCCAGGTGCCGGCTGCAAGCTGCTGCTAAGGCCAATGTAGCCTTTGCTGCCTGCGGCATGGTGCTGCTGCTGCTGCGGTGCTGCCAGTGCCAGGGTGCTGAAGTGTGACTCGCTGCACACCACCCATACTGGGAAGCGGGGGCTCTTCAGGTTCTGGCCCACCTGCGGCAGCGAGGTGCAGCAGTAGCGACAGCAGAATTCTGAGCTAGCTGCATCAGCAATTCAGCATGCAAAGGGGCTGATGCGATGCTCAACTTACATCGGGAAACCCCTGCATGGTTGTTGCTGTGCAACTGCGTCTGTAGGAGCGTTTTGTCAGCGTCTGGAAACTGCGAAATGACAGCACAACTTTACATCAAACGAGTCAAGCCAAGCAGTGGCTGAACCTCCTCAATCCGCTGCTCACCTCAACGTATCTGTACCACTCAAAGAGCGTCAGCAAGCCCACTCGGGCCTGGCTGGTCACGCCCATCAGCACATGGCCGCCCTCCGCGGCTGCACCTGCCTGCTGCTGGTCGTCACCGGCTGCTGCTCCAGTGCTAGCGCTGCTGTCGTCTGCACCAAACTCGCGGCGCCCGTCAAATACATTGGAGCACGCTGCGCCTGCAGTTTGCAGCAGCGCATGGTAGGCAGTCAACGATGTGATTACACCTCAGGCATCAATCTGTACTCGCTGCTGCTGGTGCGGCCACGGGGCCGATACAACCCAAGGACATATGTGTGACTTTCAACACTCCATTTTCAACCCCGTCTATTGACATGTTTATCTTTAGTGTGCTGTGCTGCAGCGCACACAATGCCGGCCCGCCGCACCTGTGAGCATCAGGTTGACCAGCTCCATGCTGCAGTAGCCCAGCCCATCCACCAGCGGCAGCCCAGCCTCATCCATGTCGGCAGCCACGCAGCTGGAGCCGCGCGTCAGCAGCAGCGAGTACAGCAGCAGCAGCAGGCCCCAGCCCTTGCGCTGGCACCACTGCGGTAGCGCCGCCCTCACCAGCACCTGTGGTGTGAGGGCAACACAGCGCATGCCAGACAGTATCAGCAACAGTGGCAGTGAAACCTCGCTGTCACACGCGCACAATAGGTGAAAGTCTGATAAAGCAATGGAGGCAGATGTTTGTTTCATGCGTTTGGCCTTCCCAACAAGCAAGGTAGCAGGCACCACGGATTTTATGTCTGGCAGCTGCCTGTGTGCTCACCTCTAGCTGCTGCCGGCTGTCAGCTGCTGCCACTTGCGCCATGCGCGCCGCCTGCGCAGCGTCACACATGCCACGTGCAGCAGCGCTGCTGGTTGCCAGGGGCAGCATCACCACCTTGGCGGCGCTGCTGCAGCTGCTGCTGCGCGCAGCCCACAGCAAAGTGGTCAGGCTTGAAGCTAGCGCCTCCTGCAGCTGCTCAGGCCGCATCAGTAACCCCCACAAGCCCTGCATTGCAAGTGTAGCCCATTGCTGTTGGCTGCATGTATAGAGAGCATGCAGTGTTCCTAGTGGAGTGCATCAGGAACAATGGCCAGTGCAATGCACCAGCGTCATGCTGTATTCTTGGCATGAAGGTCATTGGTCTGCGAGCTGGGATCATCTGGTTGCAATCCCAGTACAGTGTCTAGGTGTCCCCACAGCATCTGCACACCCGCAGCGCTTGTGTGAAGTGAGCACGCTGTTGCCACAGCTGCTGGCGCTGCTGGCAGCAGCCTATGTGCAGCGTCACACACCTGCTCCATGAGTGTGGCGATGAGGTGTGCCTGCACTGCAGCCAGCACTCCACACGGCCCGCCTGCAGACAGCAGCAACGGATCAGCATGCACCATGCCTGGTAGATACAGTACACATGTGCTTGGTGATCTCCTGCTCACAGCCTGTGCAGCGCACATGCAGCGACTACAGTACAAGTGGATACAAGCTGTGGAGCTAATTGCTGCGTAAATTCAAGTCAGCAAGCATGGTCGGCGTCAGCATTGCACATCTCTGCTGGCTATCTCACCTGCAAGCTGCACCAGCCCCCACTCCAGCCCTGGTGTGTCGCTGAACACCAGCCCCTGCTGCCATGCCGCGTCGGGCTTGGCAACCTCATCACCCCACAGCACCTTGCTGAGCTGGCGCTGCTGATCTGGCAGCAGCTGCTGCAGACCAGCCAGGCTGCTGCTGCTGCCTCTGCCACCTGAAAAGCGACTGCTGCTAGTAGTGCTGCTGCTGCTGCTGCTGCCAAACAGATTGCTGGAAAAGGGGGCGCTGGAGCTGCTGCCGATGGCTGCAGGGGCGCTGGGCACATCGGCTTCCTCATCGTCAAGATCTTCCAGCACAAGCTCCTTCTGCAGGCCAGCAGCGGTGTTTGTTGTAGAGGCCCTTACACAAGCAACTATCAATAAGTTGTACTAGGCTGCTTCGCAGCTACTGTGCGATGAACTTTATGGCCGGCGCATTGAAGCATCTGCGCTTGCTGTCATTTCACCTCGTTGCGCTGGACACGAGCTTCCCTGCTGGTGATTTGAGCACCCAATGAGACCAAGGCATATCGTGTCATTCTCTTCAACAGCGCCTGTGCTCACCTGCAGCTGCTGCTCCAGTGCAGCGCTGGGCCTGATGCGGCTGCTCAGGGCGGCAGGCCCCACAGTGGCAGCAATGCTGCTGGCTGCTGCCACAGCAGACGACTTCAGCGGCCCAAGCCCAGCCAGCCGAGCGCCTTGCAGCCGCTGCTGCTGCTGCTCATAGTCTGCAAGCCCAGGTTCTACGACTTGCGCAAAGGCTGCTGCAGGTGGCAGCGGCTTCTGAACTGCAGGCGCTTGCTGTGGCATTGACGCTGCTGCGCTCCTACTATGATGACCACTGCTGCTGCTGATGCTAGAGTGCTGCTGGTGCTGGCTCAGCGCCGTTTCCGGCAGTGCAGAGGTGCCTGCCAGCCAGCTGCTGTCTGGTACTGCAGCTGCTGGCGTTGCCGTGCCTGGCTGGCTGATGGGTGCTGCACCGCCTGACATGGCTTGCCTGGCGCAGCTGCTCCCTGCTGCTGTTGCTGAACCTGCCACCACACTGCAGCTCCCGGGGACCCTTGAGGCTGGCGGCTTGATCACTGCAGCAGTATGTGGTGCAGCTGCTGCGCTTTGGAGGCGGCTGTTGCCCAGAGTGCTGCTGCTGCTGCTGCTGCTGCTGCTGCTGCTGCCTAAACTGCCTGACCCTTGTGTTTGCGCATGGTTGGGCTGCATATCACACCCACCACTGCTGCAGCTGCTGTTTGTGCTGTGCAAGTCGCCCCTGCTCCTGCAAGCACTGCGGTCTGTGTTGCTGTCAGGTGCCTGACATGGCGGTTGTGCTTCACGTGTACAGCTGCTGCTGGTGCTGCATGCTCTGCTCTGAAGTTGATGCTGCACCCACAGCTCCAGTGTGCTGGTGGTGCTGCCTGGCCTGTTCTCTGTTGATGCCTCCAGGCCCAGCAACTGTTGCAACACACTGCGCTTGTTGATGCTGTGCTGTAGCTGCGGCTGTTCGTTTTGTGCAAGCATACGTAACACGAAGGAAAGCAAACAGCCGGCACGCCATCAATCACATATTTTGTATTACCATAGTGCAGAACACAGGCTTGGTGGCGCATTGCACTGCAGGCGGGTGCAGCTGGTTGAATTCGGCAATGGCAGGACAGCTGCAGTACAGCAGCATCATGGTCACCTGGTCCGACTTGAAGGCTTCTAAAGTTGCTGTGTACTTCTTCTTTGTTAAGTGCTCTCGTATCAAGGCCTGTAGGGATAAGGAGAAGAGGCCTGGGTCAAGCACCTAGGCAGCGCTGAGCAACTGCTGCTGCTGACTGTGATGCATACAGCAGATTTCAAGCGCACGGAACAGCTTGTTGCAGCCTCTCTCACTTCTGTGATAACATCTACACTGTGAACGTTGCTTTCTGCCATCGCATTCGTTGACATGGATGCAAACAGCGAAGTCGAACAGCCTTGACACCTGTCGCGCTCACGAGGCTATCTGCTCCCTGTCCATAAGTTCAACGAGAACAACCATGTTACAAAACATCCTCGTAAGGAAAGATGATGCTGTAGGTGGTGTCCTTCAGCGTCAGAGCAGAGCACAGCGAGAAGGTCAACTCCACTTGAATCAATCAGGCCAGGCAATGCCTGGCATGCATCAAGATTGGTTCGCACAACACTTCACCAGATGTTGCACCCACGCGCACCACCATGGTACATGCAAGCATACTACCCCTGGAGCCGGCAAAACGCACGGGTCCCACCTGATTCAAACCCTAACTCCAGGCTGCCATGCAGTCAACACGGGTACAGCCCTGCACCACACATCCCCCCTTGCTATGCCTGTTCTAGATCCACCTGCTGATTCTCATCTGCACTTTCGACTCTTTACAGCCCAGGTGGCTTCAGCAGGTCTGGCAGCGTCCGTGAAATCACCCCAACATCAATCGGCAGCTGCACCAAGCTCCTAAACGGCTCCAGCATCTTCGCCTTTGCACTCCAGGGCCCCCACCAGGGGCCTCCCCCAACCTCCAGCGCTGCAGTGCTGCTCTGTGAATCCACAATGGGTGCTGCACTGGCTGGCACGCGGCCCTGCGAGTCCAGCTTCCATACCCGCAGCCGGCACTTGCCAAAGAACGTGTCCTGCAAGCAGAGCAGCAAAGACAAGCCAGGCAGCAGCAGCTACAGCAGCTGAGCATGCAGGAGCAGGGCTGGCGATTTCAGCGATGGAAATGAATCCTCAAGCCAGCACCCGCGCCCACCTAGCACTACCCAGCAATCTCTAACCCAAAATTGTCTCCAGCTCACCAGCGGCACCATGCACCACGTTGAATCACCCAGCACCACCCAGCAAATACAGATGTCGCAACACCAGCCAGCCCACCAGCTGCGCCACGCATCACTTAGCATCTTTCGCCCACCTTGCAGTGTGGCGCCAGGCCGTTATCTGCCCGCAGCACCGCGCCGTCATCAGCGCCGCACGTCGCCTCCAGCACAGCCTCGTAGCCAGCAGCACGCCCCGCAGCCACCAGCGGCGCCAAGGTTCCACCTGTACACATTCTTAATCCGCACCCCCTCCTGCCAGCACCCGCAAACACCCAGCACTCCAAGCGACTGCCTATGCAGCAAATCACCAGCTGCATCACGCATCAGTGCAGGTCCGCTCACCTTGCAGTGCGGCGCCAGGCCATTGTCCGCTGTAGGTGCCCGCAGCACCGCGCCGTCATCAGCGCCACACGTAGCTTCCAGCACAGCCTCACACCCCGCAGCACAACCCAGCACTCTCCAATGCAGATTCAACTCCAGCCCACCAGCCGCGCCACGCATCACCTTGCAATCTTTTTGTGTCACCGAGGGGACGGAGCCCTGCTGCCTCACCACCACCGCACAACTCAGCAGGGGAAATGCTTTGCACCATGAACTATGCGCTCACCTTGCAGTGTGGCGCCAGGCCGTTGTCCGCCGTCGGCGCCCGCAACACCGCGCCGTCATCAGCGCCACACGTAGCTTCCAGCACAGCCTCGTAGCCAGCAGCACGCCCCCGCAGCCACCAGCGGCCCCAAGGATCTGCACTCCACTCCACCTCGCCAGCCCAGGGCACTAACTCCAAAAAGGTGCCATCAGGTAAGTGGATGCCGAGCATACCAACGTCCTCTTCGACGCCTTGCACGCCCAGTAGCAGCTGCCGGCGCGCGCCCACGGCTGTCACGCTGAGGCCGGGGGTGCTGCACACAGCACAGCGAGCAGGGGAAGATGAGTCGCGGGTGCAGCAGACGGCAGGCGCATAAACATTCACATGCATGAGCGGAAGGACAGGGCAGGGAGCGCAGGACGATGTGGCGCAAATGCAGAGGGCAGGACGCTGAAGGTGGCCGGGTGGCGAGCAACAGCACGTACGCACATAAGAGGTGCTGGGTGATGCTATGATAGACTAGGCATACACATGACAAGGTGCTGGATTATGGCCTATCGACTTCTCACTGCTTGCTGCGACAACACGCGCTGCACTGCTTGCTGCAGCATAAACAAGCTGCCACTGCTGCTGCCACCGCTGCTGCCACCGCTGCTGCTGCTGCTGCTGCTGCTGCTGCTGCTGCTGCTGCTGCTGTGCACACTCACTCGAAGGTGTTGCACTGCACCCAGATCCACTTGCTGGGGAAGCCACTGCACTGCTGCTGCTGCTGCTGCTGCTGCTGCTGCTGTGAACACTCACTCGAAGGTGTTGCACTGCACCCAGATCCACTTGCTGGGGAAGCCGCCGCCCCAGTTCTTCTCAGCATAGCCGGGTGCATCGCTGAACTCGTAGCGCTTGCCGCCCCACTCCATCCAGCCGGTGGCACTGCCCTCTGCCATGAGCACCTGCAGCAGCAGCAGCAGCAGCAACAGCAGCAGCAGCAGCGGCAGCAGCAGGCAGCAGCAGCAGCATTGCTTGTGTGTGACCAATGGCAGCACTGGCTTATGGATATCGCACAGGCCGTCATGCTGCAAGTACAACATGCTGTGCTCGTGCCTCTATCGGTAGCAGCTCCTGCTGCCCTGCAGCCTCTGTCGCAGACACTGCCAGCAAACCAAACTGGCGTTTGCACCTGCGCACCTGCTGGCTGGCACTGCAATGAAGATTATCACTCTCACCCCCACCCACCTGCCAATGCGGCTCAAACACAGCAAGCATGCTCAACCAGCCTGCAGTAGCTCGCTGGCTGCGCCCCCCAAGCATCGCCGCAAGCGCATTGCCCTGCTGCTGCCGCTCCCCTGCTGCCGAGCCACTGCCCCATCCTGCGCCTGCTGCTGTTGCATTCAAATTCAAACTGACAGCTGCCCCTGGTGCGTCGCCCCAGCCCACTTTGGGGGTCATGCTGAAGGCCCATGAGCAGTCTGCTACTGTTGAGAGGGGTGGGCCTGGGGTGCCTGTCTCTGCTGCCACGATGCTGCCCTGGTGCCAGGTGGGGCTGGCCTGGAAGCCCTGCTCTACTGCTGCACTAAACTCCGCCTGCAGCAGCAGCAGCAGCAGCAGCAGCAGCAGCAGCAGCAGCAGCAGCAAAAGCAGCAGCACCTATTCAGATCAGATTGAAACTTGGCTGACATATTGCTCCATTTGTGTCACCAACAGCACCAGCAGCACCAACATATGTCAGCAGCATGCACAGGCATACGCCTGTATGCAAGCAACGGGCAGCAAGCAATGCACCTAAATGTCGCATGATGCATCTCAACACAACTGCTGCTGTATCCTTGCATCAGCCTGCTTCTAATTGCCTTGCTGCTGCTGGACACCTGCCTGCTGCTTCCAAAGCACAAATACCACTATATACGGAGGCGCAGGTCTGACACATACAGACTAGCGCAAGCGCAGCTACGTGCATGCTCAAGCAGCATGTTCTATATTACCACTGCTGCGCGCGATATCAGGCGCCGCCCTACCTGTGGAACAGGCCGCCGCAACTGCCGCTGCCCTGCTGCCGTGGGTTTAGGTTTCAGCGTTGCTCCCAGCTCCAGGTTGTGCCTGCTGGCCCAAAAGGGTTCAGTGTCCCTGCTGAACTGACAGATGTAACCGTCATCTGGGCCCATGACCTGAACCCCAACCCCTCCCACAGGGCTGCTAGGGTTTGAGGGGTCCTCAATGGAGTAGATCAGTGCAAAGCTCTGGCCGTTCTCAGGGATGGTGACCTGTGTGCGGCATTATAGTTGTACATGTGGTTGTTTGCTAAGATGATTATTGGAGTTTTGGGGGGTTGCCAGTAGAGGCCGCGCTACTTGCAGCACGGGCAGCTGCTGCTGGTGCAGTGTGGTGCAAGGAAATGCATGTAGGTGAGGCATGCCTGCTGTTGCTGTGCATTGGGTGCAATGCGTCAGCTGCTGCTGCTGCTGCCACAGCAAAGTGCCTGCCGAACCCTTGCTGCTGGCAAGATGATTGGCAGTTGAAGTCCACTGCTGAGGATGCTGGCACACAGAGAGAGCACAACAGCAGCAGCAGCAGCAGCAGCAGCAAGTGCTGCAACTGCAAGCAGTACCTTGAAGTACCAGCCCTCAAAGAAGCGCCTTGGCAGCCCATCCCAGTGATAGCCGCTGTGGGGAGTTAAAACAGCAGGTACGTTGCTGGTAGCTGCTGCAGGCACAACCCTGGCGTGTCTAGCAGGGTGCAAAGCTGTGTGATGCCTGGGGCACCACCCAGCGCGGGAGAGCTGCATGTATGGCTACGTGTCTAAAGATTAATACGTAAGAACTATATTGAAGTGGTTTTTCGGTATATGGCAGCGTCGATGCGGTGCCTGCGAAGAACGTACGTGAGGACAAGCAGAAGCCTCGGACTGAAGTAGGATCAAGCAGCACCTGCCCTTGAGATCGATGATACGTCGCTGACTGACCAGCTACAGTGGTCCTGTATTGGTGTACGCGTTGTTTACGCGCAGCGTGGGTGTTATGTTGGGATGACGCGTATGCTGCACTGCCACCTGCCACCTGAGGTGGCACCAGTTCTTTGCTCAAAAGGGCTGTAAGACCAGGGCCGTAAGCACATGTATGAATAATTTCAACCAGTTTCGGCCTCTAACACGGACGTTGTGCTCTGGCACGGTGCAACTGTACAAGTACTTGCTAGCTCCCACAACAACAGGCCAGCCTGCACTGGAGCCCAGCTATGTTAAGCACGCCACAACACGACCTGCTGTTAAAACATGAACGGACTTTCTAGGCCATGCGCATGGCCTAGACAAAAATCATACTTTGGTGAAAGGTACAGTACACCTACACACAATGCTAAGCAGGCTCAATCTGCTTGCACATACAGCCATAGATGGTACTGCTACAGAGTGATGCGCATCATGGTCAAGCGATGCATACCACGGCTGCACTCACAGATGCTTCAAGCCTTGCAAAGTTGCAGCACATGGCATCAGCTGCTGGCCAGCGCCGCTTGGCGCAACACGTCTTGTTTGATAGCCATTGCAAGAACACCACACAAAGAGCGGGCAGAGCAGGCCGGCAGTCCTGGCACTGCCATACATCTGTGACAGGCAAAACATGCAACAGTGCTAAGCAGGAGCTGCTGCTTGAGCAAGCCGAACCCCCTGCCATGTGAATGATGCACAAACCATGTGTAAAATGCACACAGAGCCGCACAGTCCTATGCTTGCTTCACACACAGGGCCACCACCTGCTGCAATGAGCTGCAGCAACGATATGAGTCCTGTCTGATACGTGGGGCTGGCAACAAGTTGTCGCCGACAACATGCTTTGGGCCCATGGGATGTCTCAACTATGCCGTGGCGCCGTGTGTCCGCAAGCATGACAGCAGCACCTTGCTGCTTCGGGTTGGCGCTGACGCTGACGTATATGACGCTGCTGCTGCTGCTGCTGCTGCTGCTGCTGCTCCTGCTGGTGGTGGTGATGTTGCTTGTGGCCGCGGTAGTAATGCTGGTGACGTCCCTCATGCCATGGCAGCGCTGCTGCAATCAGGTGGCAGTGGTGGCACTGTTGATGGTCTGTTTGAGGCCATTGTGCAGGATGCTGCCACCAGCTCTGCTGCTGCTGCAGCTGCTTCTGAAGCCTCACAGGCTTTCACAGTGCTGCTGCAGCAGAGTGGTGCAGCTGTTGTTGCGATGCCTGCTGTGAGGCGCGCATGCGTCTTGGCGCAGCCTTTTTATGCATCTGAGCATCCATGGCATTGTATGCTGCATGCGGCTGGCACCAGGGGCACCTCTGGCCTGCAGTGCCAGCACAGCTGGAGGAGAGGACAGTAACATGGCGTGTCAAATATGCTGCTGCTGCTGCTGCTCATGAGCTTTGCCACAGATTTGCAAAGTTGCTGCTTGGCGCTGCCTGCCCTGCTGCTGCAGGCTGCTGCAGCTGCTGCTGCTGCTGCAGCTGCTGTGCCAGATTGTCGAGTGCCTGCATGCTGCTTGCCAGGCTAGCCAGGTCTTGCTGCGTGGCTGGGCTGGTCACACTCATCACTCCCTCCTGAGCATCTTGCAGCTGCTCTAGCACCGCCTGAAAAGAGTGACAGGAAAGGTTCAGAAGGAGTGAGAGGGCACCGAGAGTAGGATAATGTGCTGGTCATCCAGTGAAAACAGAAGTACAACGGGAGTTGGGTCAAAGCTGGTGTGAGTCAGCACCTGCTGCGTAATGCAGCTGCTGCACACCATGCCAAGCACAACCACACCTGCAATTCAACTGCTGCTGCTTCAAGTGCAGTGTGAGTCTCCAGCAGGATTGGCACTGACTTCTGCACATGCCTCTGCAGCAGCAGCAGCAACACCATCAGCAGCAGCAGAGACGCATTGCAAGCGGAAAAGGCAGCAGGTTACAAACAGTGCTAAGTTTTCTATTTGCAGTGCTATGTTGTTTTCTGACACTTTGCACACAACGTGCAGAGATGGCAGCCGCAAAGCAGGGGCATGTCTGCTAGGTGCACAACATTGTAAGGCACCAACTTGCCATGGCATGCACTGATGGCATGCAAATGCGGCATTTTGTATGCATATGTGCTACCAGGCTGTTGCAGCTAGCAATCAAAACAAGGCACACACACAAGAGACCAGCGTGGTCGTGCTGGGGACTGCACACTGCTGCATACGCTGTGCACTGCTGCGTATGCTGTGTATTGCTGCCAAGTGCGCACCAGCACGTGCATCAGGCCTCTTGTCGGCTCCTTTGTGAGATCATTGATGACGATTGCTGCTCCGTTGCTCAGTTTGCTGGCTGCAAGCAGATGTATCAGGGAGAAGCAGAAAAGGGCAGCAAGTGTGGGAACAGTGTAGCTGTCACTGGCTGGTCTCCTGAGCATGATGCGGATGCTAGCGACCGGGTCAACTACATACCTGCCGTCTTTGTAGCTGCTTCAACAGGCGACTGCTTAGAGAACAAGTCCATGTCCGTCGTCTGTGCGCTCAGCCGTGTCGGATCTTTCGTTGCTGCTGCTGCTTACACTGTGTTAATCCCGCTCTTCGCACGATTTGTTATGTGGAGATGTGATCAGTGTGCGCACTGCTCACCGGGTGTTACCTTGAGGTTCAAACCTTGCCTGTTCACCTGTCCTTGCTACTGTACGAACTTCGTGCAAGGCACACGCTGATGCAAGGCTGACACAGAACGTTGAGCTACAGCCAGCTCAAGAGCATGATGCAGATCATGAGTTATGCAATGTGGTCTGCATATCCTCGGCTAGATAATGCTGCTTTGCCCTGTTGTAAAAGTGTTGCGGGGTTTGCCATGATGACCATTCCTAGCAACATGGCAAGCTGGTACATCTGTTGTGCAGGTGCAGAATGTATGCACAGCACTGCTGCAGCAGCCATCGCAAACTAATGCAAAAATTGAACGGTGTTGAAGCAAGAACACAGCGCTGTGCACTGCACAGTGCTGTGACATGACTACAAGGGGCCAAACACAGCTTGACAGCTGCCACTGGCACTGAAGTGCGAGCCACACACAACACCCTTGGCATCACCAGCAGCGCTGCTGCTGGCAGCACTAGGAGCGGTTCAACCCTGCTTACTATTGAGCCCTTGCCCGTCCCACGAAATAGAACCCCTTCACATTGCAGATCGCGGTCATTGCGGATCACCTCTCTGCAGCTCCCCCTTGCTGACAATCAGTTGTGCATGCTGGCAGTCACCAAGCCATGGCTGGCCAGCAGGTGCCTATCATGGCACCATGTTGTGCACGAACGATGCTGCACTTGTGCTGCTGGTTTGCATGCAGATGTTGGCAGGGAGAAGCTATGAAACACGTAATCATGCTGGCAGTTACCAAGCCAGCAGGTGCCCATCATGACAACATGCTGTGCGCAAACTGTGCAGCAGCTGCAGCTGATCGACCATGTGCAGGTGTCGGCAGGGAGCAGTTCATAGATTCCCTTGCTTCCTCTCGTGTGCCGACAGATCAACACCATGCAGAGTGCAGACGCCCGTACAAACGTTTTTTTTTTACACAAAAAAACACGTGCATGCTGGCGGTCACCAAGCCAGTGGGTGCCTAACATGGCGCCACTCTGTGCAGAAATGATGCTGCATTTGTGTTGACGATTTGCATGCAGATACTAGCAGGGAGCAGCTGAAAACATATGATCATGCTGGCGCTCACCATGCCACAGCTTCAACTGACAGCTCATGTGCAGATATGGGCTGAGCAATGAACTTCAGAGCACAGAACACAGACAATGCACCGACACTTTCCTGCATAATCATTATGCTTTGATGTACTGGTCAGAATATGAGGCAGTGACCATCTTCTGTTTTTAACCCATTTGCTTCCACACAACACCCCATACTGAATCCAGCTTGTGCTACCCAGTGGGTAACCTTAACCACAGCTGGGCAATGCACATGCATGCGGCTTGGCATGCATGCTGCTGTTGTTGTTGTGTGCGTTGCAATGCTGCTGAGAGGCAAAGACCGCACCTACACATGCTGTGCAAAAGGTGCATGCAATGTGAAGACAGGACAGCCTGGAGTGACGCTAGCTGAACACCGTCATGACATTGCAGCCAACTGCCGACACCAACTTTTAATGCTCCTGTACACTCATGCAGCCACACGTGACCTGTTGGCGGTGCTTCAAAGGTGCGCGGAGCCAACAGGTCGTTGCTGTGTCTTAATCAGTGAGAGGGACTCGTCATGACAGGTGACATGGTGCCTTTCGTCGCTGCACTCATTGCTCATGCGCTGTTCCAGGTAGGCCAGCCCAGATTACGCTGCCCTGCGCACCACCAGTTGCCAGCACCAGCAATGCCGCCATTGCCGACCCTGCCGCTGCAGCTGCCACACGCCGCCACATCACCCCACCAGCCCTGCCAAGCCTGCTGCCCAATGCACGGCTTGCAGGAGCCTGCTGCTGCATCGTACACCTGACCCGGGCCACATGCCACACAAGCGCCGCTGCTGCTGCTGCTGCTGCTGCTGCCCTGCCTCACTGTATGAAACCCTGCAGGGCAGCTACTGCCAGCTGGCGCAGCAGCACCCAGCACGCCGCCGCCCACCACACGGAATTCCAGCAGACATATGCCGCTATCCTGAGGCGTTATAACGCCGCTCAACGCAGTCAGCATGCAGTCGGCCTTCACAGTGTTATCCCTGAACCAGGTGGTGCGTATGGTGCCTGGTGTGGCACCCGGCTGCGCGATTATGCTGTAGCCGGCTGTCTCCTGTTCTCGGGGCAGCACCTGTGGGGGCAGCTGTCGTGGGGTGCGCTTCCGGCCCGTGGCCAGCACTGTTGAAAAGAGTAGTGCATTGGTGTCCAGGGCGTCACTGAAGTGGGTGAGGGCAGCCTGGGGGCCCGGGCCCCTGCTGGTGCCACTGCAGCAGCAGCAGCAGCAGCAGCAGCAGCAGCAGCAGCAGCAGCAGCAGCAGCATTGAGAAGAGTAGTGCATTGGTGTCCAGGGCGTCATTAAAGTGGGTGAGGGCGGCCTGAAGGCCCGGGCCCTTGCTTGTGCCACTGCAGCAGCAGCAGCAGCAGCAGCAGCAGCAGCAGCAGCAGCAGCAGTAGCAGCAGCATTGAAAAGAGCAGCACGTTGGTGTCCAGGGCGTCACTGAAGTGGGTGAGGGCGGCCTGGGGGCCGGGACCCTTGCTGGTGCCACTGCAGCAGCAGCAGCAGCAGCAGCAGCGGAACAGAAGCAGTTAATATTTAGCAGCAGCAGGTGTTGACACACGCCAAGCAAAGAAGAAGAGTCGTGTCATGATGTTAGCTGCAGCGCCTGCACACCCACCTACTGCGAAAAGGGCAATGCCACAGGCACGATGCCGCAGTCAATCCAAAACATAAGTGCATATGCGTGCAAAGCATCCAGGGCGACTGCTGCTGCTGTTTTTGTGCCCACCTGCAGTCTGCTGGCCTGAGGAGCATGCTGCTGCCATTCCAACTGCCCAGCAGCTGCCACACAAAGGCATGTCTAAGCAAGACCTGTAGCTTCTGCTGCTATTTTTGCGCTCACCTGCAGTCGTCTGCTGGCGTGAGGGGCACGCTGCTGCTGTTCCATCAGGTGTCCACAGCTGCACACCTACACAGCCATGACTATGCAGGACCTGTAGCTTCTGCTGCTGTTTTTTTGTGCTCACCTGCAGTCATCTGCTGGCCTGAGCGGCACGCTGCTGCTGTTCCAGCTGCCCAGAAGCTGCCAGACAAAGCCCTGGCTGCGGATGCCGGCTGCTGCCGCGTCAGCAGCAGCAGCAGCGCCAAAGTCACCGGCCAGGTCCCAGCCCTGCAGCAAGCAGCAAGCAGCAGCAGCAGCAGCAGCAGCAGCAGCAGCAGCAGCAGCAGCAGCAGCAGCAG
>RWJK01001817.1:0-13601 GCA_004335835.1 Scenedesmus sp. ARA3 | reverse complement strand
CGCCTTCATGCTGCTGGCCATGCTGAACAAATCTAGACCTCAACTGCCCATGTTTGATGTATCAATGCATGCAGATCTTCATGTCTGGCTGTATAGACGCCTTCATGCTGCTGGCCATGCTGTGGTCTACAACACACATTGCCTTTTTAACCGACATCTATTATATTGAATGGTTTGCAGATCTTCATGAGCGGCCGCATGGATGCCTTCATGCTGCTGGCCATGCTTAACAACCTTTGACCTCAGCTGCCCATGTTTGATGTATCAATGCATGCAGATCCTCATGAGCGGCCGCATGGACGTCTTCATGCTGCTGGCAATGTCTAACATCCCTAGACTTCTGCTGCGCATGTTTGATCTGTCAATGGATGCAGATCTTCATGTCAGGGCGCATGGATGCCTTCATGCTGCTGGCAATGTCTAACATCCCTAGACCTCAACTGCCCATGTTTGATGTATCAATGCATGCAGATCTTCATGAGCGGCCGCATGGACGCCTTCATGCTGCTGGCCATGCTTAACATCCCTAGATCTTAGCTGCCCATGTTTGATGTGTCATTGCTCACAGGTGTTCATGTCAGGGCGTATGGACGCCTTCATGCTGCTGGCAATGCTCAACATCCCTGGATCTCAACCGCCCATGTTTGATGTATCATCGCTCACATGTGTACGGGTGATCATGTCAGGGCGTATGGACGCCTTGATGCTGCTGGCAATGCTTGAATATCGCTAGATTTCAGCTGCCCATGTTTGATGTATCAATGCATGCAGATCTTCATGAGTGGCCGCATGGACGCCTTCATGCTGCTGCCGGCGCTGAACAGCTCTAGGTCTCATCAACCTTTCAAGTACACACTGTGCTAAGTGCAAGTGTGTATATTGCCTGCAGGTCTTCATGAGCGGCCGCACAGACGCCTTCATGCTGCTGGCAATGCTTATCATCCCTAGATCTTAGCGGCCCATGTTTGATGTATCAATGCTCACAGGTGTTCATGTCACAGGGCGTATGGACGCCTTCATGCTGCTGGCAATGCTTGAATATCCCTGGATCTCAGCTGCCCATGTTTGATGTATCATTGCATGCAGATCTTCATGTCAGGGCGTATGGACGCCTTCATGCTGCTGGCAATGCTTGAATATCCCTGGATCTCAGCTGCCCATGTTTGATGTATCATTGCATGCAGATCTTCATGTCAGGGCGCATGGACGCCTTCATGCTGCTGGCCATGTTGTGGCCAGCCGTCAATGCATAGTGTGAACGTACATTACCAATGCAGGATTTTGTTGTGCTGCCTGCAGATCTTTATGTCTGGCCGCATGGATGCCTTCATGCTGCTGGCCATGCTGTGGTCAGCGGTCAACGCCATCCCGCCGGCGCTGTTCTTCGTGTACTGGTGGAGCAAGGGGCCGCTGCTGCGATGGTGTTGCACCATTGGGCAGTGGCTGAGCCTGCTACTCGGCGCAGGTGTGTGGCTGCTGAAAGAGCGATACCTACTGCAAGAGCTGTGGTATGTAACATCATGTTCATGGTGTCTGGTGGGGCAAGGAGCCGCTGCTGCGCTGGTGCTGCACCATAGGGCAGGCCTGCTGCTTGGGGCGGTTACGTGCGTGTACACAGCGATGCAGTTTGTGTTGCAACACATGTCTTGTGGAGACCAGTGTATGTGGAATCATTGATGGTGCTAGTGTAGCTCGTTTGATACATTGAGGTGCCAAGAAAGCAACCCAGGCTTGCTTTTCCCATCAGCCATCTTACTCCTCGCTGTCCCTGCTGCTGCTGCTGCTGCCGCAGCCGCCATCGCCTGCCTGTGGCTGCTCATCCCCGCCGAAATCGACCCAGCAGCACTCTTACTCCTCGCTGTCTGTGCTGCTGCTGCTTCTGCTGCTGCTGCTGCCGCAGCCGCCATCGCGTGCCTGTGGCTGCTCATCCCTGCCGAAATCGACCCAGCAGCCATCCTCCCCTCAGCCCTCAACTTCCTGGACGCACAGCGCAGCGGCTCCGCCCTGCATGCTGCTGCTGCTGCCGCCTACCCTTGGCTCAACGCTAGTGGGGTTTTGGACCCCGTGCCGGGAGGGTTTTACATGGCAGCAGATTATGTGAAGTATGGGCCGCCAATGGCCAGCAGTATGGCGCTGCTGGCATGGGGCCTGGTGGAGTTTGGTGGAGGCTATGAGCAGGTAGGATGAAACTGGGTCTGCAACAAAAGAAAGCTGCTAGTGCATGCTGCTGCTGCTGCTTGCTTGGAGCCTTCTGGAGTTTGGCGCCGGCTTTGAGCAGGTGGGTTGTAGGATGGTAGAAAAATGCTGCAGCTGTCTGCTGCTTCGTGCTGCTGCTGCTACTGCTGCTGCTGCTGCTGCTGCAGCTCAATGCTCAATGCCCAGGTAAGTGGGAGCAGTATGGCACTGCTGGCGTGGGGCTTGGTGGAGTTTGGTGGCGGCTATGAACAGGTGGGTGAACACTGGCAGAAAGATTCTGCTGCTGCTGCTGTCACTGCTGCCACTGCTGCTGTTCCAAAACATGACCAGGTGAGTGTGAGCAGTATGGCACTGCTGGCGTGGGGCTTGGTGGAGTTTGGTGGCGGCTATGAGCAGGTAGGATGAAACTGGGTCTGTAACAAAAGCTGCTAGTGCATGCTGCTGCTGCTGCTGCCTTGGAGCCTTTTGGAGTTTGGCGGCGGCTTTGAGCAGGTGGGTTGTAGGATGGTAGAAGAATGCTGCTTCTGCCTTCTGCTTCGTGCTGCTGCTGCTACTGCTGCTGCTGCTGCTGCTGCAGCAGCTCAATGCTCAATGCCCAGGTAAGTGTGAGCAGTGTGGCACTGCTGGCGTGGGGCCTGGTGGAGTTTGGTGGAGGCTATGAGCAGGTGGGTGGACGCTGGCAGAAAGATGCTGCTGCTGCTGCTGCTGCTGCTGCTGCTGCTGCTGCTGCTGCTGCTGCTGCTGAGGCGCTGCTGCAGCTCCAAAAACATGACCAGGTGAGTGCGAACAGCAGGGCGCTGCTGGCGTAGGGCCTGATGGAGTTTGGTGGCGGCTATGAGCAGGTGGGTGGACGCTGGCAGAGAGATGCTGCTGCTGCTGCTGCTGCTGCTGCTGCTGCTGCCGCTGAGGGGCTGCTGCTGCTCCAAAAACATGACCAGGTGAGTTATGCAGCATGTGTGGGAACGAAGCGGCTAGAATGCTGCTGCTGCTGCTGCGGCGGCGGCGGCGGCGTCACAGTGCAATGGTTGCTATCTTTCAAGCGCAGGCTGGTGTACGCAATCAAGCTATATAAGTGCTTGAGCATGGCGCTGACTACCTGCTGCTGCTGCTGCTGCTGCTGCTGCTGCTGCAGGCTGAGATTCGCACCCAAGCCCTAGACCTGCTGCACATGGCACCGACCATCTGCTGCTGATGATGATGTAACTGCTGCTGCTGCTGCTGCTGCTGCTGCTGCTGCTGCTGCTGCTGCTGCTGCTGCTGCAGGCTGAGATTCGCACGCAAGCCCTTGATCTGCTGCACATGGCACCGACCATCTGCTGCTACTGCTGATGTCACTGGCGCTGCTGCTGCTGCTGCTGCTGCTGCTGCTGCTGCTGCTGCTGCTGCAGGCTGAGGTCCGCACCCAAGCCCTAGACCTGCTTGCGCACGGCACTGACTACCTGCTGCGCTGCCACAGCAGCGAGCGGCAGCAGTTTGTGGTGCAGATAGGGGACCCCGAAGATTACGTTGTGGATGCTGCCAGGGGCCTAGGTAGCTGGAGTGGGCCAGGCAACATGCCAGGCAACAGGTGCGGCGCAT
The DNA here is from genome assembly GCA_004335835.1 of Scenedesmus sp. ARA3. Lineage (NCBI taxonomy): Eukaryota > Viridiplantae > Chlorophyta > Chlorophyceae > Sphaeropleales > Scenedesmaceae > Scenedesmus > Scenedesmus sp. ARA3. The sequence continues at coordinate 9,827 of RWJK01001817.1, read as the reverse complement.
GGTGTATAGACACATAGTATGCAGTAGCAGTTTGTGGAGCAGGTAGGCGACCCTGCTGGCTATGTGGCGGATGCTGCAGCAGGCAGGGTCCTGCAAACCCTGGGGCCTGACTGACAATGACAGGGCCAGCAGCTGTGCTGGCCACCTATTTCAGAGTAATTCATCATAATGAGTTTTCAGCGACCAGGAAATGCCGTTTCAACATCTGCAAGGGGGTGCCCAGGAATTAGGATCTTTCCCCGTAAGCAGCGGGAATGGGCGTGGCAATTGTAGGGCAGCCGGTGTGGAGCATGGTGGTTAGGATCTGCAGCAGCAGTTTGAAGGTGGTGGTGGTGATGCTACGACAGGCTTGAGCAGCTAGAGCGGGCCAGGCAACATGCCGGGCAACAGGTGTGGAGCATGGTGCTTGCTTTTTACAACAGGTTACAACAGAGAGCAACCAGCAACAGCAATGATGGGCCATGCCCTGCCTAACTGCTGTGCCAGCTGCCGCCTTATGGAAGTGACTGCTGCTGCTGCCGGCTGCTGCTGCTACCTGCTGCTGCATCACCTCGCAGGACGGTCCACCTGATCACCAACAGCAGCAGCGGCGGCTCAGATGCCCTGGCAGCAGCAGCAGCAGCGCTGGCCTCCGCCCACTCTGCCCTCAACAGCAGCAGGCCGGAACTGGCTGCTAAAGCCCTAAAACACGCCAAGGAGCTCTACAGCATGGCACTGAATGTGCAGCTGCTCAACAGCAGCTATTGTGGAGCAGTAGTGCCTTGCCAGGGGGCAGCAGTGCCCCAGCAGGACAGCAGCAGCAGCGTGTCTGGTGGAGCTGCTGCTGCTGCGGCGGCGGCTGCTGCGGCTGCTGCTGCTGCTGCTGCGGGCGATGGTGTTTCTGCTGTGCATTGGGTGGCGTACCCGAGCAGCAGCACGTATGATGACCTGGCGTGGGCGGCGGCATGGCTGTACAAGGCGACAGGTGGGCGCAGCTGACAGTTGGAAATGCGTTGTAACACACTAACATACACAAATGGCATATGCTGCACTGTTTAAAGCCAATTTGATGACATGTATTGCACATACTGTTCATGTTTGATGCGTCGATCACTACAGTGTTGCTGCTGCCGCCAGTGTGTCTGCTGCTGCAATCTGTGTGCAGGTGCCTTTTAGGCACAATGTTGGTTTGCCTAACGGAATTTGAGCTGTTCTACCGGCTGCACCTTGAGCATGAAGCGCATATAGACCCACCTTCTAATTGTGCACTTTCCTTGCTCTGTGAGTCCATATCCACTGCTGCTGCTGCTGCTTTGTGTGTTTCAGGCACGTAAGCGTACCTGTCTGAGGCTGAGCTGTTCTACCGGCTGCACCTTGACTTTGACCACGTAGACACTGGGCTGCACCACCTCAGAGTATGCAACATTAGCCGCTGCTGCTGCTGCTGCTGCCGCTGCTGCTGCATGATGCAGGCATGTCTGCGTACCTGTCAGAAGCTGAGCTGTTCTACCGGCTGCACCTTGAGCATGAGGCGCAGCTTGGATCACCGGCAGGCTGGATCCCCAGCGTCGACAACATGGGCTTTGCAGCAGGTTGTTATAACATGAAAAATAACAGCAATCTGACATGACAGAGTGCAGCACGGTGACAGGCTCGTGTTGGCTTATGCTGTGATTGGCTGCCTGTGGCATTGTGATCCAGCAATACGTGTGTCTTGAAGCAGCACGCATTTATGTGCAGGAGCCATTTGCTCTTCAAGCAAGCGCTTGAAGTTTGATGTGCTCGTTAGTGTCGCCGCAACAAAACATGTTTACCAGCCCGGCTGCTGCTGCTGCTGCTGCTGCTGCTGCTGCTGCGGTGGTTGCTGCTGCTGCTGCTGCTGCTGCGGTGGTTGCTGCTTCTGCTGCTGCTGCTGCTGCTGCTGCCACAGGCGTGATGCTGATGCGGCTGCTGCCGGGCAGCCTGCAGTACCGCGAGGTGCCTGCTGCGCTGCTGAGGGGCTGGATGCTGGGCAAGGTGAGGTGGCTACTGCTGCTGCTGCCGCTGCTGCACCAGCTTATGACACCTGTTTAAGACACCTGCTGATGCAGCGGTGGTTACAGCAGCTACCCCTGCATGGTTGACTGGGTGCTTGCTTCCAGCGTGCCATGCTGACCACTTCAGCAGCTGTAATGGCTTTTGTGCGTAATCTGTGTGAGGCCGCTGGCGCAGGGATGTTGCAACCTCACCTGCTGCTGCTGCTGCTGCTGCTGCTGTGTTGCTGCAGAACAACAGGACAGAGGGCGTCACTCAGGCAACGCCTCATGGCTTCCTGTGGACGCCCTCGCCTGCCCCTGCCCACACAGTGGCAGCAGTGGGCATGATTGGGCTGGCCTTTGCTGCTGCTGAGGATGCAGCGGGGCGAGTGCGGCTGGTGCGCAACATGGAGTGCTGGTGCATGAAGCAGGTGAGGCAGAGGCTGTGTGCCACAGTTTGCTGGTGACACACTAAATACAGGTGACAGATGACATACTTATAACAGGTCACAGGTGACAGGTGACATACTAAATAGTGCGGCTGGTGCGCAACATGGAGTGCTGGTGCATGAAGCAGGTGAGGAAGAGGCTGTGCGCCACAGTTTGCTGGTGACATACTACATACAGGTGACAGATGACATACTTATAACAGGTCACAGGTGACAGGTGACATACTAAATAGTGCGGCTGGTGCGCAACATGGAGTGCTGGTGCATGAAGCAGGTGAGGAAGAGGCTGTGCGCCACAGTTTGCTGGTGACATACTAAATACAGGTGACAGATGACATACTTAAAACAGGTGACAGATGACATACTTAGAACAGGTTACATGTGACATACTAAAAAGTGCGGCTGGTGCGCAACATGGAGTGCTGGTGCATGAAGCAGGTAAGGAAGAGGCTGTGTGCCACAGGTGACAGGTGACATACTAAATACAGGTGACAGATGACATACCTAAAACAGGTCACAGGTGACACACTGATTAGTGCCACTGGTGCGCAACATGGAGTGCTGGTGCATGAAGCAGGTGAGGGAGCGCTGAGGTTCACCTGTCAGAGCTGCAGCACAGCTGTAGTCGCTTGCAGTGGCAGCGGGCTCTAGACACACTCCGACACCAACGTGCCGCTGTTGACCTTATGGCCACATGGTTGGCTGTGCCCCACCGCCTGCAGCATTACTCCCTGGGGGGCGCCGAGATCGGAGTATAACATGCAACCTGTCAGCATTTAAACACTGCAGCTCAACTCCCCGGCAGCTGCCTTTTGCCCCTTCCTCCAATACACACATTGAACCACACCAGTAGCTATGACAGGCGTGTTTTGGTTTTGTCTGCGCAGCTCTACTCTCTTACCGGAGGGGAGATTGCTGACGGCACCAGCTACATTGTGCCAGGACCCACATGTAATTATCCTCTTCTCGTTGTGGGGTCCGGCCCAGATGCCGCTGCGCCCACACCACCGGCAGGCCAGCTGCCTCAACGTAGCTGCTTTCCCAACCAGCGGCTCAACTTCGAACCTGCAAAGCAGGCAGCTCAGCTCCGAGCCCTTCCTGGCAGCTGTCCCCCACCCCTCCCTCCAATGTGCATATCGTATCACAGCAGTCACTCACTTGTGTACTGTACTTTCTGCGCAGCTCTACTCTCTAACTGGGGGCGAGATCGCTGATGGCACCAGCTACATTGTGGGGGCCGGGCCCCGCTGGCCAAAGCGGCCACACCATCGGCAGGCCAGCTGCCCTGCCGATGGCAGCCCATGCACAGTCACTACAGCCCTGATGTCCAGCCTACCTAACCCCCGCCAGCTGACAGGTGAGTGTTGTGCAAAGGTATTTGTTGACTTGCGGGGTGGATCAGCCGTGATGACTGTCCGGTAGCGCCACTACAGCCCTCATGTCTAGGTTGCAGAATCCTCTTGAGCTGACAGGTGATATGTGTGGACTGAACTCTGCTTTAGCAAGCCAGCTGCTCTGCTGACGGCAGCCCATGCACAGTCACCACGGCCCTGGTGTCCAGCCTACCTAACCCCCGCCAGCTGACAGGTGAGTGTTGTGCACAGATGTTAGGCTTGCGGGGTGGATCAGCAGTGATGACTACAGCCCTCATGTCCAGCTCGCTGAATCCTATTGAGCTGACAGGTGAGATGCCTGGACTGAATGCTGCTTTAGCAAGCCGGCTGCTCTGCTGACGGCAGCCCATGCACTGTGACCACGGCACTGATGTCCAGCCTACCTAAACCCCACCAGCCCAAGGGTGTCAGATCATCAGCTACAGGCTACACATGTGACTGTGGCAGCTGTGTAGCACTGCACGCTGCGTCAGTGTCCAGAGGAAGAAAGTTGGCACATACTGCATTGGCCGCTGCGCATCTGCTGCATCGTGTGCACCCCAATCACACACCACCTGGGCTGCTGCTGCTGCTGCAGGTGCCCTGGTGGCCGGCCCTCATGCTGATGACGGCTTCAGTGACGTGCGCAGCAACAACAGCCCACCTTACATGGGCTGCTGCTCCTCTGTTGTTGCTGCTGCTCCTGCTGCTGCTGCTGGCCCTGGTGCAGGTGCAGGTGCTCTTGTGGTCGGGCCTGATGCTTATGATGGCTTCCGTGACGTGCGCAGCAACAACCAATCATACCATCTTCTGCTGCTGCTGCTGCTGCTGCTGCTGTTGCTGCTGCTGCTGCTGCTGCAGGTGCCCTGGTGACCGGCCCTGATGCCTATGACGGCTTTCGTGACGTGCGCAGCAATGCAGCGCAGCTGGCTGTGGGTCTTGATGGCAACGTGTTCCTGTCAGGGCTGCTGGCTGGGCTGCTGGACCGCAATGTGAAGCCCGGGGAGTGCCACGGTGGCAGGGGTGAGGCTGTTACTATGTTGAATAACATAGGTTACACCTGTACATACATGTTTAGATGTGCAATTCGAAATGTATGTGTGCCATGGCAACGTGTTCCTGTCAGGGCTGCTGGCTGGGCTGCTGGACCGCAATGTGAAGCCCGCGGAGTGCCACGGGGGCAGGGGTGAGAGCTGTTACTGTCTTGCGTATGGTTTCAAAGAACTGCCAGATGTGCATTCTTGTGTCTGGAGCTTCGTGTTGGCTAGCATCATGCTAGTAGCACGTGCGGCAAGGCTATCAAGTTATATCCCATCTTCTGTATGTACGCTGTGTCTGCTGACCTGCTTACTAGAGTGCTGCTGCCGGGCTTTGCGCTGCCGCAGGCTTCTTCCAGAACATGTTCCTGAGCTATGCCCCATGAGCGCAGCAAGTCAAGTTGGCAAGGGCCTTGCGCCACACCCTCTTCCTGTCAGAGCAGAACAAGTCATGACTAGATCAAGGTGTTAGGCTGGACATGGTGCTAAGCTACGCCCCGCAAGCACAGCTGTTCTTGCTTTAGAGCAAAGCTGTGCCTGTGTGGGCCTGGCCAAACCTTTCAAGGGCCCTGCGCCGCGCCTGGTTGGAGCAGAACAAGTAAAGCGTTGCGGATGGAGATGTTGCTGAGCTACGCCCCGCAAGCACAGCTGTGTCGAGCACAGTTGTTGACAGAGGGGTTGCATGTGGATGCATGCAAGCAGGATAGCGATACAGCTGATGGCAGTTGTTGTCAGAAGGATTGCAGATGCATGCATGCAAGCAGATACAGCTGTTCTCGCGAGGGCCTCACACATCTGGTGTGTGAATGAGTGAATGAGCTACGCGTGGTGTGTTCACACTTAACACCCGTGTATGTTCAGGAAGGGGGCGTGTGTGGCGATGAGGATACCTCATGCGCCTCCACCACGCCTCCTAGCATCAGTTGCTGAGCCCAATACACGGGGTGATGGGATCGCGGCAATCGGTTGAGGCACACAGTCGGGGCGATGGGCCGGCTTATGTTGCTGCCAGCAGCATGACAATCCAGGTGATTGCTTTGGGAGCTAGATGTCTGGTGGGGTTTCTGGCAGATCAATATTCAGTTGTTGATGTCGAGGAAGCAACAGGTGACGCTTCCTTCCCCACACTTGGACTGTATGAAACTCAGCAGACGCATCAAAACAGCGGGCAGCGCCAGCAGCCAGCAGCAGTTTGAAGTGTGTACTTTTGCTTATTCCATACTGTAAGAAGCTCGGCAGTCTCCCTATGCGACGTTGAAGTTAAATTCAGCATGGTTGCAACAGGCAGCTCTTGCAGCTGCTGCAGCACCAGGCTGATGCCGCCGGTCTCCGGGGTGGTTAGACTCAACCTGTCACAGGTGGGTCACAGTGTGGGTGACCCGCTGAAGCAAACTTCTGTCGTGCGCTGTATGAAGGCTGTATTGTAGCAGTGATAAGGTTTGAACAGGCCACCGCCAGCTCCTGCTTTCTGTATCGAGACCACAGTGAATTCCACCTGGGCAGCTTGGGTATCTGACATGGCTCCCAGCCATTATATCGCTCACTCACGTATTAACAATATATTTCTAGAGCTATACATTCATATTTGGCTTTTTGGCAAGCCCCGCTGCTGTCATTGCCATAAACAGTGGTGTCACCCGTCAACCACGATGTTGTTGCACAGAGCAATCGACGATGAAAGAAAGGACAGAAAAGCTAATGTCAAGAAGCCATATGCTTTGGTCGAAGAACAGATCACGTCTCCGTCAAAATTATGTTGCCCGAAGTTGCTAGCCGTTGCCTGGGCCACTCACAGTTCATTGATCCTCTTCTGTCTGCCATATTTACGTCTGAAACACGTCTTTGATTAATTTGAAAAACATAATTCAAGCCATATGACGGTGTAACTTGTGCCAGTGCACACAGAACAACTGTTGCAGACATCCAAACAGTTCGTAGACACACGATTTCCCGTTGTGGTGAGTCTTTGAGCCAAACACTGCGTCTGCCGAGCAACCGTATCTGCTCGCGGTCAAGGCACCCTCTTGCTGTCTTTCTGAGCCCCTGCACGGGCCTGACTCCGTGCCTCCCGACTTATTGCAGAGCCATGAGACGTTTGATCACGGTCCTGCGGCCGTAGCTGGCAGGCTAGGCAGCAGCAGTGAGCTCAACAACGCTGCCTGTTCCGCAAACCCGACAGCCCAGCACCCGATCAAAGACCCCAGCTCTCTCACATCCCGGCAGCATGGCTGCAGCGGGATGCTCATGCATCTTGCTCTGCCTGCTGGCCCTGGCAGTGAGCGCCCACACAACAACATCAGCAGCTACAGCGCAGCAGCAGCAGCTTGCAGCCTGGGCCCAGTGTGGAGGCATCAACGGCTGCCCTGAAGGCCTCACATGCAGCGATAGCCCATGGCCTGGCACATGCCCCGAAAGCTACACCTGTGTTCGCCAGGACGAGTACTACTGGCAGTGCAAATCCGACAGCAGCTTACGTGACTTCAGGTCACGCCTGCAGGGCAAGCCATCTTTGCAGGAAGCAGGCCTAGCACCGCAGCAGCAGCAGCAGCCGTTGAACCAGGGGCTGGTGTACGGCTGGTATCAGTGTGGAGGGATCAATGGATGTGGTTTAACAGATGGCACCTGCGGGGATCAGCAGTGGGCAGATTGTGCTGCAGGGTGGAGCTGCAGCAGGCAGAATCAGTACTACTGGCACTGCAGGCCAGCAGATGGCGTGTACCCACTGCCATCACCAGCAGCAGCTCCTGAAGCACAGCAGGAGCAGAAGCAGCATGAGCAGCAGCAGACTGCAAAAGCAGCTGAGCCAGTTGTTGCAGAGGGCATGACCAAGCCTGAGGATACAGCAGTGCCACCAGCACAGCAGCAGCAGCAACAACCAGCCGATGCACCTGCGGCAGTAGCAAAGGATGTGACCCCTGCAGACACCCAGCAGCAGCAGGCGACTGAGAGTCAAGCTGCTGCAGACAAGCAGGCCGCTGCAACTGCGGCAGCAGCAACAGCAGCAGCAGCAGCGGCTCCCACTCCGGAACCAGCAGCAGCAGCAGCTGCCAAGCCACGCAGTGTAGCTGCACCTGCAGCCCCCGCAGCACCAGCAGCCACCACCAAGGAAGCAGCAGCAGCTGCAGCAACACAGCAGCAGCAGGCAGATGAAACTCTGGTTGAGCCAGCAGCAGCAGCAGCAGTGGCACCACGCGCTGCAAGTGTGACCAGCCGTGCTGCTACAGCATCAACGAACAGCAAGCCATTGAACCTGCAGCTGGACTATTCTGGTGAGCATCAGCAGTGAACCGTGTCAGTGCTCTATGGACTGCGGTTGCGTGGCTGACGGACCAGCAGTGAATGCATAGTTGACGCATAGCGCAAGCCAGGAACAGCCGCATATGCATGCAATCAAAGCCACAAGATGCAGCAGTACAGCCTAGCGAGCCTCGCACTAAACCTCTCCGCTCCTCGTCATCATTGCACAACCAGGCAATTCCAGTCAATTGCGCAGAAGGTCTCGCTGGTTATTACGCCGGAGGCTGTGCCAGTGCAGACGCTGCTGCCACAGCTGCCGTCATTTCTAGGGACTGCCGAGCTGCCGCATGCTGTTTGTGCTTTTGTAACGTATGCATTGTGCTCATGCATTGCCGACACACTGAATGGAACTGCTGCACTGCTGCACTGCATCACATGGTTTCGTCACTACTGCAGGAACTACTGCAGAAGAGTTTGAATCAAGCTACGCTCAAGGCAGCCTGCAGGCAGTGTCAGACGTATCTGGCGTGCCTGCAAGCAGCATCAAGTCAACAGTCAGCAGCGCCGGCACCAGCCCAGCCAGCAATACCTCCAGCAGCGGCAGCGGCAGCAGCCGGCGGCTGCTGCAAGCAGCAGCAGCAGCAGGTAACAGCAGCAGCAGCGGCGTCTCTGTGTCATACTCCCTGGCAGCGGCTGATCCTGCTGCTGCTGCCAAGGGCTTGCAAGATGCAGCAGCGGACAGCGGTGCAGGCCTGTATGCAGCTCTGGATGCAAACGGTGTACCGCTGAGGCCGGCAGTACGGCTTGATGGTGCGACGCTTGTAACGCAGCAGCAGGCAGCAGCAGCAGCAAGCACGAGGCGGCAGCAGCTGGCAGCAGCACTGCGCAGCAGCAGGGAGGACAGGTGGCCACTTTGGAAGAAGCTGGTAGTTGGGCTGTGTGTGGGCATTGGCGGAGGGCTGATTGTGATCCTGGTTTTGGCGGGAGTTTGGCTGTGCAAGCGGCGGCGGCGCATTGATAAGATTCGAAGGCATGAGGCGGAGTTGGTCGCTGGGGACCATTCGAGGGAGCCGTATCCGGATGCGCTTGCTACTGCTGGAGGTGCTGAGGAGCAGGGCAGCAGTAAGCAGGGCAAAGCAGCTGACCTCAGGTGGGCTGCTGTTTGGAATTACTGCGAACCATTGTTGTTAATAATTCGAACAAGTGCTGTGCGAATAGCTGTGGCTGGGTAGAAAAGCCGCCGGCAATTACAACATCGGTACAGCCGCAGCAGCAACTGCTGGGTGATTGCACCCTGTCGAGCGGCAGCTCTGGCTGCAGACAGCAATCAAGCTCACCAGACCTCCACAGATGCTGCAAGTCCACATGCCTCAAGGCTGCTGCTTGCATTTGCAAGCTTATATATGCTTTGTTGCCTGCCACACCTGCTGGCAGCCCACTCATGCACGCTGCTTTCAGCAGAGCGGCATGCCGCAGCACTGCAGCTGCCAAATGCTGCGCACCAATCCTGTGCCTTGTCCTTCTTGCATAAGCCACATGGTGCTGCACCTTTATCACCGACCGACACTGTGTCAACATGTTGCAGAGTCACCCGCAAGAGCACCGCGTATGACACAGACGCAGCCTCCTCAGACCAGGGCAGACTGCAAGCAGCAGCAGCAGCAGATGCCCAACAGCAGCGGCAGGAAGCAGCCGACGCAGCATGCCGCAGAGCTACTGCAGCAGGCTTCAACTCCC
>RWJK01001816.1:103920-127298 GCA_004335835.1 Scenedesmus sp. ARA3 | reverse complement strand
TGAGCGGCTGGTTCCAGCTGGACGCCCCAGCCACGCCTGCAATCCATGCAGCTCACACAGAGCTGGATATCTTACAAAGTTCTGTTCACACTTGTTGCAGGCCTGAGCGGCTGGTTCCAGCTGGATGCCCCAGCCACGCCTGAGAAGCTGCGGCTGGCGTGTGGGGACGAGCTGGCAGCGCCGTACCTTGAGGGCAAGGAGGAGGGCTGGCGGCCACTGATGAGCTGCTGACAAAGCGACGGTGCCGGAGAAGCTTTTGTGGGCGTGCTATGATGATGGTGACTGGCAGCGCCTGCTCTGTGTGGCGTCTAAGGAGGAGGGCTGGCGGCCGCTGATGAGCTGCTGATGCGGCGCATTCAGCCAGCAACCCCGGAGAAGCTGCGGCTGGCGTGTGGGGATGAGCTGGCAGCGCCGTACCTGGAGGGTAAGGAGGAGGGCTGGCTGCCGCTGATGAGCTGTTGATGCGGCGGCTGAGCCAGCCACGCCTGTGAAGCTGCGGCTGACGTGTGGGGACGAGCTGGCGGCACCAAACCTGGAGGGTAAGGAGGAGGGCTGGCGGCCGCTGATGAGCTGCTGATGCGGCTGACTCAGCTGATGTCTGCAGCTGCTGACTGAGCCAGTGATGTTAAACGGACGCCTGGCTGGGCTGTTGCATGGGTGACAGATCAGCCGGAGGGCCTGCCGCTGATGAGCTGCTGATGCGGCGCATTCAGCCAGCCACGCCTGAGAAGCTGCGGCTGGCGTGTGGGGACGAGCTGGCAGCGCCGTACCTGTTCCATCTGGCAGATCAGCTGGAGGGGCTGGCGGCCACTGATGAGCTGCTGGTGCGGCGGCCGTAGTGCATACCAGGGTTGTGCTGCAGCGGCATCGCTGCAGCCATGCACAGCCTCTCCCTCCAGCCCGTTTCTGTTGTGGGCGCGTCACGCATGTGGGTGGGGCAAGGCCTGAGGGCCATTTCATAAGCTGGGATTTGGAGCACAGCACGGTTTTTGAACTGCATGCGTGGTTGTTAAACATTGGACGGTAGGCTGCAACACACAAGGAAGTGACGCGTCGTTATTGTTGCACAGTTGGCTTATTGCATTCGCAGCAGCTTTTGGGAAGGGGTATTGCAGTTGAGTTGACTTGCGCTGAAGCGGCTGAAAACTAATCGTTTCAGTGCGGCCTGCCATTTGACTGTTGTAATATGACAGTTTTGGTGTTGGGGTAGCATGTGCCATAGCTGCATGCACTGTTCGCACGCATCGAATCATGCATTGAGTTGGAAACCAGCTAGTGTCGGTCACTCATGACTGCACACTGTGGCATGCACTGGAAGTACGGTTGGCAGCAGCGGCAGCAATGTGCTGCAAACTTAGAACAATGCCATGCTGCAGTTTTCATCCCTGGTGCTTGGAAATCTGCTGTCAGGTATTTGTGCACGATGACACATGTATTGCCCGCCGGGCAATGAGCCAACAAGTTGCCTTGCAGAACCATTGTGGACCCATTGAATGTTGCAAGCCTGTTCTATTTTTGCTAGAAAAAGTATCCGTGGTACAATGTTACGACTAATATCCATGAGAAATCGTCTGCAGCATCTTGCAGCCTGCACAGCAGAGTGATCCGACCACTCCTATATACCTTGGACACTCAAGAAGGCACGTAAATGTGCACAATCACACAGGATGCTACTTGCCGTAGCCGTAACAAATGCAATTGCAACAATCGCTGGCAGCACCAATCAGTGAGCGCAAGCATGTCTTCAGCTGCCAACCCGCTGGCGGTCAACGCACTGCCCTCAATCTGAATCCACACGGCCTGAGCTGCACATTGCAACAGGACGAGTTGGTGCAGTCCAGTGCAGCTGCCTGCCAGCCACAGTGCGCAGCCTGACAGCCACACTGTCCTGCTGCACTTCGCAGCAGCGTGCTAGGCCTTTTGGCAGCAGCTGCTGCAGCAGCCCCCGCAACTGCTGCTGATCCAACTCCTGCAGCTTCACAGGCAGCACAACGTTTGCCATTTTCAACATGCTCAAGCCACCAACAGCTTGCAGGAAGGCCCTCACCCCATCAACAGTATGCCAATCACCATCTACACCACCACCACAACTCACTGCTGCTGCTGCATCAGCAGCATCTCCATCCGCTGCCATGCTATCATATCCATCTATAGTCAAACATTGCAGCTTGGTCAGCTGCTGCAGCACAGCAGCAAGCTGCCTAGGCATTGACTCAATACTACAGCTGCTGCCACTAACTCCAGATGCATGCAGCACGAGCTGAGTGAGACCCTGCAGCTGCCCCAGCTGCTGCAGCACAGCAGCAGGCACGTCATCACTGCCCCATTCAAATGAAGTCAACGGCACCACCCGCCATGCCTCTGCATCTCCTACTGCATCTGCCTCCCTGCAGCCCCTGTATGCCAGCCGCAAATCCTGCAAGCTTCCTAAGCTGCTCAGCTGCTGAAGCTCTGCTGCTGGCACTGCTGGCGCTCCTGCAAACTCCAGCTGTAGCTGCTGCAGCCTGCTCAGTGCAAGCAGCGGCTGCAGCTTCCCGCTTTCATACTCATCACCTCGCTGCGTGATGAGCGAGTACAGCAATTCCTGCAAGTTTGGTGGCAGCTGGTCATCCCTTCGCAGTGCTGCTGTGTAGCTGGTCAAAGTCGACTTACGCAGGCTTGTCAGTTGACTCATGTGCAGCATCTCGCCTTCGTCTGTGTGGCTGCACCAGCATTCGAGCTGCTGCAGCTGCGGCAGCTGCAAGTGCTTTAGCTGCACACGCCGCACAATATCTAGCTTGAGGCGTGTCAGCTGCTGCAGGGCTGACATAGGTGCTAGCACTGCATCCTGCTGCCAACTGGGGCCGCTGTTTCCTGGTGCTTCGATGCGCAAACTGCGCAAGGCTGTTAGCTGCGGCCTGCAAAGCGCTGCAATGTCAGCTGGGCTGTCAAAGTGCAGCTGTACTGCTGCATGCAGCTGCTGCAGCTTTCGCGGCAGCAGCTGCAGCTGCATAGGTGTCACTGGCCCTATCTGCAGCAGCGTGAGCTGCTGCAGCCCTGCTGCAAGGCCCAGCAGCGTCTCATCTGCTGCTGGCACACGGTCAACGCCGGTCAAACGAAGCTCCTTCAGGCTGGTGAGGTGGGCGATTGCTGCCATGGCATCTGCGTCGCCGACCAGTGCGTGTGTTGTCAGCTGCGTCAGGTGTGCCACCGGCAGGCGCTGCAGGAAGCCTGGCAGCATGCAGATGTTCAGCGAAAAGGACTGCAGCAGCACACCGCGTGGCGCTGCTGCAGATGCTGCAGCTCCTAATGCTCTGTCAATGGCTACCAATGCTGCAAAGTCTGGTGCAGGGTACTCTTGAATCTCAGCGCCTGAGCTCTTGTAGTGAATATCAAGGCTCCTCACAAGCCCTGCACGCTTGCTTAGCCACTGAGCTAGCAAGAACATCTGCTGCAGCTGGGTCGTATGCAGCAGCACGGGCAGCTGCCCAGGCAGCAGCTGCATCACTGCTGCCTGCAGCTGCTTTGATGTCTGCAGCAGCGCTGCCACTGCCTGCTGGTCCTGGCTGATGCTGGGGTGGCGCAGGATTGGCGTCAGCAGCTGTGGCTGGTATAGGCTGTGGTTGCTGGTTGTCGGATCATCAACCGAAGGCTGCATAGTGCTGCTAAATGATGCTTCTGGTGCTGTTAATCGAGTGACAGTGCTGTGGTGTGGCCTGCGCAACAGGTTCGGATACAAGAGCAGAAGTGAATGCATGTGCAAGTGTGCCTCCCGCTTACCAAGTTGTGCAACCCAACATCACGCAAGCATTCAAGCGCTTTGCCCGTTGCAACAAAACAGCAGTCTCTCACCCGCAGCTCTGCGCTGTACAGTCCTGCTGGCTGCTCAACGGGTATGATCAGGCTGCTGCTGGGTCTGCTGTTGTTGCTGCTGCTGCTGCTGCTGCTGCTGCTGCTGCTTGCAGCCTAGTGGAGACTCACCGCAGTTGCTGCCGCTGAATCCTTTCTAAGGTGTGTCACTGTTGAAAACTGTTTACGATCATGAACACGGCTTCGGGCTCTCTTTGGTTGCAGTCCAAAGCAAAATTGCTGCTGGTAGCTGCTGGGATACGGGCTGATACACGCTATCTGAAATCGAGGATCTTTCACAATCACAGTAGACATTGCAAACGTTTTCAGGTAGGGTGCTGCGCACCAGTACTCTCGCGACTGTGGCCGGGCACACGTCAGGCAACCGGCACGTGCGCACGTGATGCCGTGGGTTTGAACAGGGTCCACGCGCAACAGCCACCTCAGCTGAGCTCAGCATTGTAGGTTTACAATAGGAGATCATCACCACATTCAGGTGCCTTGGGCAGCTTCAACCAGCAGGACCAATGGCGGTGAGCACAGCAGTACATGCTGCTGCCGCATCCCGCGAGTTACACTGCTGTGGCCGCAAAGCATGCTGCAATAGGGTACTGTGGTGATGATGCCCCCATGCCAAACTGCATGGTGCGAGTTGTAAGCCACCTGGATAAAGCTGCCACTGCCAGGACGGAACATGCCACTGAGCATGATTCCCAACGCTACACATGATGCCATCGTGCTATGAAAGCGGCTGATACTGGTCAATGGTTCAACAACTCGCACAGCGCTGACGATGCAAGTTCCACAGTGCTGCCAGCGCGGCCGGTGTACGCATCATGCGTGCATACGCATGATGCCGCTGCATGCCTATGCACTCCTATGCTGCTGGCCAAAACGCGCCCACTGCTGGCCAAAACGCGCCCACAGCGATGCAGAACATGTGCATCTCCACATTACAGCACGGCTCCACCCAGCTTGGCAGCGACTCCTGCTTCAGTCTGTTCAGCTCGCACACTGCTGGCTCCGACAACAGCACTGGCAGCCTCACACGCATGTCCCCTAACTCATGTAATCTGCCAAGCGCACGCAGGAGTGCGCCAACTGCAAGCGAACCATAGCCAGAAGCCTCATCCCCACAAGCTCCACCGCCATTGCCAGAAACATCGACAGCAGTGATGTTGCTGCATGTTATCTCCAGCCGTCGCAGCTCAGTCAGCGGCTGCAGCAATGCCGCCATTTGCGCCGGCACCAGCCCATCACCCGCCTGCTGAGATGTGGTGTGCAGCTCCAAACATGTCAGCCCTTGCAGCGCACTGATAGACTACACAAAAGCAGACGGGATGCTGCTGCTGTTCCAGGAAAAGGCCTTTAGGGGCAGCATTTGCCACGCAGCTGCCTCGCCTTCTGCAGCTGCTGCTGCGGCTTGCTGCCTGCTGCTGTGCTCTGCATGCCGTTCTCCCCAGGTGCATGAAAGGTCCGCATGTGTCAAGCTGCTAATGCTGCTCAGCGCTGCCAGTGCTGCTTCTGCTGCTTCTCCGCAATGCACGTTGTTCAGCTGGAGCTGCTGCAGCTGGCTAAGTGCTAGCAGCGGCTGCAGGCTGTAGCTGGTCAATCTGTTGCAATCAGGACACGAACAATAGCCACCGTAGCGCATAGTCAGCACCCGCAGGTTTGGTGGCAACTGCGCTGCAGGCACGTATGCTGGAATCATGAGGGACAACTGGGTGAGTGCCGCGAGATGTGCCAGCTGCAACTGGTCCGCGCCTTCACTGAAGCTGGCAGATGCGCCTACTGTGACATCTGCTTCTAGCTGCTGCAGCCATGGCAGCTGCAGGTGCTGCAGCTGCACCCAGTGCACCTGCCCTTCCTGCAGCATCAATGCCATTAGCTGTGTCAGCACTGACAGCGGAGCCAGCACCATGTCTGGCTGCAGACCGATGTTCTCGCCAGCCTTGAACAGGCAGAGTCTGCGCAGTGCTGTGAGCCTTCTCAGCTCATTCAATGGGAGTTGATCCATCCGGCTGGCATCTGCACAGTTGAAGCAGCACTCCAGCTCCGTCAGGGTATGCGCAGGAAGGTGCTGCAGCAGCTGCGCAAGTGCAGCTGCTGTCCTGTAACCTCCTACACAAGCGCTGAACGACTGCAGTTGCAGGCGCGTGCTGCCAGGCGCTGCAGCACCTACGGCTGGTGATGGCATAGTTGCATCTGCTGCTGAAAATGCTGAGGCCAATTCACTCCAAGCACGCTCCCAACCGAACCCACGTCGTGTGCGGCAAATCTTCAAGCTACTGACGATGTGGCGGTGCTGCTTCAGCCACCTTGCTAGCAGCACAAGCTCCGGGGGTTCTGAGCGTGTATCGACCTCAACATGCAGCTGCTGCAGCTGCGGCGGCAGCTTGCTGGTTATGCCACACAGCTGCGCAGGCCTGATTCGGCTGATGCAAAGCTGCGTGAGCTGCTGCAAACCTGCTGCCAGCGACTGCGGTACCTCCTGTGAATCTGCTGCGCCTGCATCAGCCGAGTCGTGTTGGAGCAGGGTCAAGCTGCGCAGGTTTGTCAAGCCCTGTACTACACGCATGCTGCGGCGGTTGTGAATGTCCACCACAACGTCCAGCTGTGTCAGGTGCTCTGCTGGCAGCTGCTGCAGCAAGTCCAGTTGCGCTGCAATGCCCTGCAGGGTGAAAGACCGCAGCTGCTGGCAGCCAGCTGCTGCTGCTGCTGCTTGCAATGCACCTGCGACCGCTGCTGCTGCTGCTGGGCGCCAGAAGCACCTGCTATGACCATAGACATCGCCTCCTACCCAGACCACAGCTAGGCCCTGAAGCAGGCTGCCATGCTTCTGCAGCCACTGCGCAAAGCCTGTTGTTTGCTGCAGCTTCCTGGCATGCAGCGCCACAGGCAGCTGCCCGGGCAGCAGTTCTGCTACTGCTGCCTGCAGCTGCTTGGATGTCTGCTGCAGTGCTGCCACTGCCTGCTGCTCTTTGCTGAAGCTGGAGTGACGTAGCAGGGGTGTAAGCAGGCGGTGGTCGAGGAGGCTGACACAGCTGGCCGCAGCATCTGCTGCCTGGGGCTGGCTGCTGTTGGATTCTGCGCTGTGTTTGCTGCTGTCCATGCTTGCTTCGTGATCGGTGACGCTGCTGCTGTCCATGGCCTTGCAAAACTGCACGCAAAATTGCAGCCAGGTGATTCAGGTAAGCCAAGCATCAGGTGGCTGCACCGTGCAAGCACGCAAGCCCCCGGACCGAGCAGAAGCAACGGAAGCGTGTGATCTGGCTGCCAGGTGAGGTCAGCGTGTGCTGCTACCTAGGTCGTTTGTGAAGTGGTAGAAGCGAGCAACCATCGTTGTTGGTGGAAGAAGCCGTGCTCCCTCTCACCGAGTTCGCCTTGAGGATGAGCTGTATGCTACCGAGGTAAAATTTGCCGCGCAAAGCTTGTATATAATGTCAGTTGATCACGAAGCTGTTGCTTTGACTGGTTCTGTGAGACCGATGCTCAGAGTGGTATGCAACACACACGCTGCTGAAGATTCAGCAATCCAAGGTTATCTGCTGTGCAGCACGGTGCAGCATTGCATGCATTCGCCCCATAGAACAAGCATCCAACAGTGACACAACGCTAGCAAACACCTTCAATTACAACAGCTGCAGTGACTGCTGCACAGCCGTCGCATCACAATCCAGTCCACATCCACTGTGTACTGCAGCGGCAATGCATTTGTCGCATGATAATTCAGCCCACATTCCAGCCCTGAAAGTAGGGGCTACCATAACTGCATGCGACCTACCAGCCCAAAAATGCCGCTTGTTTACTGCTGTGGCTGCTGTGCCACTGGCAGCAAAGCTCCTGGCCTACCACCTCTGCCTGCTCAGTCTGGCGCAGAGCCAGACTTGGCAAGTCTGCTGCGCAATGTGCATGACTCAGGGCCTGTTGAAGAGGCATTGCTCGAGTCCCAAACCTGCCAGGCCTACTACATCAATGTCGCACAATCGTTCTGCACCAACGCAGCGCGCTTGCTGCGTCCTGCTGGCAGCTGGGAGGCTGTAGTAAGCACTCACGCTGCAGCCAGCACAGCAGCTGCTGCACATCTGGCCTGCTGCTGCTGTTGCTGCTGCCAGCCTTGCACCGCTGTGCAGCTGACAGCCAACCGTGCACACAACAGTTGCAGGCAAGAAAATTGCTTGCAGGACCTGGGCCTCCAACTGTTGCTGCTGCTGCTGTTCCAGGAGTGTCGCCTCTCCAGCTGTGACTGCTGCTGCCGCCAGCTTGCAGTGTCCTGCCTGCTGATGCTGCTGCAATCAGTGGCATCTCTCCTACCCCTGTTGCCGCAATATTGCCTGTGCTGCTACCGTATCGGCCACTGCCACCCCTACCAAGCCTACCGCCCAGCTCTGCTACAGATTCTGCTGCGACTGCCTGCTGTCTTGCAGTCATTGAAGATTGCCTGCTCCCAAACTCACGCTTGCTGCTGTTGCTGTTGTTGCTGGCGCTGCCGTTGCAGCTGCAAGTAGCAGCCAGCAAAGCCTCCAGCTGATGCCAGAGCTTGCCTTCATCAGCAGGCGAGCGCTGCTCGGTGTCTGGCTGTATTTGTATTGCATCAACAGCAGACGCTGACACTGCAGGGTGCTGCAGCAGCTGCTGCACCTGCTGCAGTGTGTGTTGCGTGTGAGACAGCACATCCTGCAAGTGCTGCCGCAGTACACACTCCACAACAGCTACTGCTGCTGCGGTGTGCTGAGGTGCTCCTGCTTGCTGCTGCACAACGCCACACCCTGCGCTCGCAGCTGCTTGCTGCACTGCTTGCACAACTGCTGCCAGCCCTTCAGGCTGTATCAGGCTGCCCCCAGGGCCGGTGCTCCTAGCGCTGCTTGCGCCAGCGCTCCTGCTGGCACACGCTGCTTCCAGGCAGGCAGCAACGTCTGCCAGCTGCTGCTGCGGCTTGAAGGGGTACAGCAGCCGCAGCGCTGCCTGCATGTCTGACATGTGTAGACCTGCGAAAACAGGAACACCATACAATCATGTACATGCATGATACCGCAACTATGATGCTGTTGATGTGTGCGACAACCGCAGGCCCTCCTCCTACCCCTCAACTATGCCGCAACAATGGCGTGTGCCATGCATGGTCATGAGCAGCGTCACAGTCTGGACCCTGAAACTGTGCTTTGTATAGCAGAAGCAATCCATCTTGCATCATGCAAGCTCTTCACCAAAAGGTTGCGCACCTGCTGCACCCAAGCGTGTGGCTGCTTCCACACCTTCACCCCCAGCAGCTGCTGCGCCTGCACTGCCCATGCCAGCCTCAGCAGCAGCAGCAGCAGCAGCAGCAGCAGCAGCAGCATGCTGCAGCTCCTCCATCACGGCCAGCAGCTGCTGCAGCTGCCGCTGCTGCTCCAGCAGCACAGACTCAGGCAGCTGCCCTGTCAGCACCTGCCACATGGTGTCCACTGCCACACTGGCATGCCTGTGCTGACTCAGCGCATGATACAGCTGGTAGCCTGCTGCTGCTGCTGCCGCTGCTGTTGCTGTTGCTGCCGCAGCAACCTCTGCTGGCTTGTCTGGGTTCGAGCTGTGGTGGAGCTCGACTGTTCCCTGGCTGCTTCCACCCTCGTCAACATGCACATCTCCGACTGCCAAAGCTGCGGAAGCAGCAGAAGCAGCAGAAGCAGCAGAAGCAGCAGCAGATGCTGCTTCCATGCAGCGGTGGTACACATACTCCTGCAAGTGGCAGGGCCCGTGCAGCGCCTCATGCGCCGCCTTGCCCTGCCAGACGCTGCTAACTTGCTGCAGTAGCTCCTGCAGCCCAACCTCCGCCAGCTCAACTGACTCATCCCACCTCAAAATCCTCGGCACAGCCGGCCCTAAACCCAGCGGTTCAGCAAAGGTCTTGGGCCTGCTGCGGTTCACCAGGCCTGAACCCTCATCACTGGGGTTCAGTGCTCCCTCAGTGATGAAGTAGGAGGAGGCTTCTGTTCGAACGTTCAAACGCCAGGGCTGTGGGGTAGGGTCTGGCAGCGACGTGGCTTGCAGGAGCTGCAGCTGCCGCTGCATGGCTGACACTGTGGCTGCGTGCTGCTGCAGCAGCTGCTTTACTGTCTCAGAGGTGGCCTGTTCAAAAAAGGGGTATCACAGCGGAGGGGTTGTAAAAGAGCGCAGCCTGTGCATATCAGACATAGGGTGACAGCGCATCATGCACTGGAAATGCATGCCAGCGCCATACAACCACAGAGCAGTGCTTCAATCACCAAGCCTTTGCCACAATATTGAAGAGTGCTGCACTGCTTGGCGACCATCCGTGGATAAGTACGCTGCTCCCACCTTGCACTTTTCTGCCAGCGCCTGTGCGTCACCCCACTCGGTCGGCCTGGGCGTGAGCTGCTGCTGCTGCTGCTGAGGCTCCGTGCTGCTGCTGGCTGCTGCCAGTGCAGCCAGCTGCTGCTCTGCCTCCTCCAGCCGCCTCTCAGCCTGCAGGACACGAACCATGCACATGGCACGCGTTCAGTCATCAGGTGATCTAATAGTCACTCCGATAATTTGCACGATGCATGCAGAAGACTATAAAGCCCTTGCCTGGGAAGTCAGAACTCCTGCCGACTGTGATGTGCATGGTGTGCACAGCAGCTGCGGGCCCTACCTGACAAGCTTGCCTCAGCCAGCATTGGCAAGCTACCGCCAACTTCATACATATACAGTTCACCATTTTGTTGCACTAACCAGGCTATCCCTGCTCACCTCCTGACAGCGAGCCCGCATCTCTTGGCCCTGCAGTTGTGGTCAAAAAACCATGTTGCATGCATAAGCGCTATACCTAGTGTCCCTGCCTCACCTCCTGGCAGCGCGCCTCCAGCTCCTGGCCCTCTGCAATCGTCAGCCGTGCTGCCGCCAGCTCCACCGCCGCCTCGCCCTGCTGCTTCTCCACGTGCAGCTGCTTCTTGAAGGCCTCCAGCTGCCCCTGCCACTGCTCCATGTCCTGAGCAGCAACCTCCTGCGCAGCGCAGGCAGCAACGCAAGCAGCAGCAGCAGCAGCAGCAGCAGCAGCGGCAGCAGCAGCAGGGCAAGCAAAGGTGAACAGCAAGGCACGCAGCAGGCACTTTGGAAGCAGGCATTTCAGCAGAGCCTCGGTCAAGCACTCTAGGCAGTGCACAAGCTCAACAGCATGCTCGTGGCCAGGCCCAACATGGCTCCATGCATGAGGGGTACACCAAGCATACGTGTACATTCTACCAGACTACAGGCACAGCAGGTGTCACATGTCAGATTTACCTTTGCGTTGCTGAGCTGCTCCTGTGACTCAGCCAGCTCATCCTTCAGGCGTGCCACCTCAGCAGCCAGCCGCTTTGTCTCATCGGCAGCAGCAGCAGCCTCCTCAAGCGCCGAGTCACGCGCCGCAACCAGGCCCGCATTGGCGACCTGCATTTGCCCGGTGACACAGAGTAAAGAGTGGTAGCCGCAACATTATCTTCTATGTTTTGTGCAGCATGTGCGGACTTTGCAGGCAGGGGCAGCTGCAGAGTCCTTGCAGGTATGATGGCACAATGCACTTCATGCCGCTCACTGCATATGCACTCTTGGCTTCTGCAATATTATCCATCGAAGCACGAGCTTGCCACCCAGCTGTGTTTCACCTGCAGCTTGCTGGCAGCAGCCTCTCCTGCATCCATGGCTGCCTTGAAGGCCAGCAGCTGCTGCTCCACCGCCACCATCTGCGCCTGCACGACACAGCACGCCACAGCACGCAGCAGCATGCACAGCCGGCGTGGTAACATGTACGCTCTCAGTGGTCGCCACAATGAGTGCTGTGATGCAGATGATGTGTTTCTTTGTTAGATCCTGGAAAATGTTTGGTGCTGGAAGAGTGCACAATCAGCTGGCACTTCAGGAAAATACAAGCTCACCTGGTGCCTGCCCAGTTCTGCCTTGATAGCCTTCTGCTGCTGCAGCAGCGCATGGTTCTGCTCCTGCAGCTGCCCTGCTACTGCAAACCTGCAGATGCAATCATCAACATGGAAGCAGCTTGTGATGGGGTAGCAACCCTGGAGGCGGTCTATGCTGCATGAATGACAGTAGCCAGTGCTGTCTTCTCAGCAAAAGGCCACGACGTAAGGAGGCGTCATCATGGTTGATGGCAGCTGCATCGTCCAGGTAACACGCCCGCTTGCAGGAGAACTGCCCATCAAAGACATGTGTATGAAAGGTATTGAATGGGCACGTCCTATTTTTAAGCTGTGGTCAACCCACCAGGGCATCTGGTCAAATGCCAGGATAGTGCCTGTCTGCGTTGCCGCGTAGCTGCTGTACACTGCAGGCAGCAGCTCATCCCGCAGCCTGAGCAGCGTGCTGCTGAAAGGGCCACACAGCTCAGCCAGCTCCCCAAGCAGCTGCAGCAAGGTTGAGGGTGAAAGGGTGTCAGCAGCGCTGCTTGCAGGACAACTGATGCAGGAATAGGCAGTCATCCAGGAGTACTAGTGGTCATACGGCAATTCCAGCGGCGGCAGAAACATGGCTGCACTTACATCCACTGCAATTCTTCAGATAGCGCAGAGCCATATGCAAACCTTCTGCTACACCTGCCACCGCTACAAGTGGTTTCGGCATTGTCAAACATCTGACAGTGTGTGCTGAATTTGCTGTTGCACGAACCTGGCAGCAGACTGCTGTCTTGAGGCTGTTTGGCAGTGGTTCGCCATCTTCATCAACAGCATCTGGCAACGCCTTTGCTGCTTTGTCAAGAGCCTCTGCTAGCTTGACTTCTGCATAAACAGCTAGGCTTTTGAACCTGGTGGCATCGCAGCCAAGGTTGTCGGTTACTGCTGCTGCCTGCAGTGACCAGCTGCGCGGCTGTAGGGCAGTTGACAAAAGGGAAGCTGGTTCCTGCTGCTGTTGCTGCTGCTGCTGTTGTAGTTGGCCGCCTGCTGCGTGTTGTCTTGTTGACCTGTGGCAAAACAGATCAGTTGACTAGGATTGTTGGATAACTATGTTTGCTGCTGTGCGCTTTTTGCTGTGCTTTGCGCATGAAGCAGGCCGCTGGAACATGTTGGGGTGTTTACCCCCAGAGCTGAACACGCACCTTTGATGTTTATCAGATGTATGTGACTGCTGTTGCTGCTGGTTGCCACTTGCAGCTTGGAGCAACGACAGCTGCAGGCCATGAATGGGTGCATGTCAGCTACAGAACTGGGCAAGGGTGCGCTGTGTTGGAATCTTATGGCAGTCACCGTGCTCTTGTGCGCTGTTTGCTACCTTGAACATGACTAAACAGCATCCTCAGCTGCGTTCCTGTGTTAACTATGGCTCACACGAACATGGCATCGTTGAAACAGCAGATACAGCAGGTTTCCACGACTACTGCTGTGGCAGAGCAGAGCAGAGGGCGGCAACGAGCTTGAAGCAGGTTTTCACAGTTGCGTAGTAAGTTTTTGGTGGCATCACGAAGCTGGTTAGTCTTGTGTGTCGGAGCGAAACCCTAATTGACCTGATGTGACAAACGATCTCTTTGTTCCCTGATTTCCGGGGTCTAAAAGCAAGACAAGCTGCAACGAGATTCTGAGATGCACTTGGTTCGTTTGTATAGTTGGTCAGACACCCGATTGTTTCAAACATATAATCAAATAGACATCAGCAGAAGCAGACAGCAGCAAAGCACACTCCCAAGGCCTGTACATGTCACGTGTTCATGCAAGATGTAAAGCAAACTCAAAACAGAGGTCGCACGCATGAGTTGACACAAGCGTAAAGCCCTGCTACGGGGCCAAGGCTATGCCTGCAGCAGCAGGACACAGCCTACTGAAGACAAGATGCAGCAGCCTACATGCTCCTCTCCGCGGCTTGCTCTGGACTCCTATGCAGTAGAGCTGCAAGCATTAGAAGATTATAGGAACTTTTCTGCCACTACCATCCAGCGCTACTATAGGGGCTGGATTTGCAGGGCAAAGGCAGCACGGCAGGTATGGCTTGCATGCACAGCAGCTGCATAGGTGTGTGATCTGCAGGGGAAGAGACGTACAAATTACTTGTTGAAACTGCAATAAAGATGAGCGCTGACTCTGTATATGGTGGTGTGGCACACCAGCAGATTGTGATGCGCAGTATACTTGCAGCACTGCTATCCAAACCCTTCCTGCAAGCGGCTGTGCTGCTGCTGGTTGTCCTCTGCCCGCCTCCCTGCAGAAAAACACCCAGTGGCAACAGCAGCAGGCAGACGAAGCAGCACACCGCACTGCTGCGCGCTTGAATCATGCAGCGCGCGCGATTCAGGACGCATGGCGGCGCTTCACCAGCAGGCGCATCTTCCGCTACTACAGGGACCTGATACGCTTCAGGGAAGCTGGTGAGGATGATACACGCATCTGCTTGTGTTTGTGACCTGTCGGTTGCATCAGCTGGGCCATTCACTGTGCAGCAATAGCGCAAATGGCACACTTCCAGTGGCAGCAGCAGCGCCAAACGCCTGCATTTTGACAACATCCTGATCCTGCCACTACACATACACACCCATCACGTTGCCTTCTTCGTATCCAATCACTTTCCTCAAACCATCCTGCCATACCCCAACAGGTGACCCGCGTGCTATGCTGCGCTGCATCAACGTGCAAGAGGCAGCGCTGGTGGATGCTGCTGCCGGGTTGGTGGTGCGCTTCAGGCTGGGCGGCTCCAGCTTCCCGCCGCTGGTCTTCTACAAGATCTTCACACACAGGCCGGTCACAGGTACACACAGCTTTGTGTAACGTTTGGTCACATGTGTTACAGGTGTTACATGGCGACAAAACCGTACCAGACAGAGCAGCAACTGCCAATGTGCAGAACCGTACGCCTGCAGTTGTCTGCAGCTCGGGTTGTGATCGTGCAGCTATGTGGGCATCAGCTGTGAATGGCCAGCCCGACACGCCAGCAGTGCATGCAGGTGCTGCAATTCACGGTTTTGCTGTAGCAGAACATCTTGCTACTGTTGCCGCTGCTGCTGCTGCAGACATAGGTGCCTTTGGGCCTCGCAACTATGCTGCAGAGGGTGACGCAGCACACAGCCCAGCAGTGCTCCACAACAAGCCTGATGCCGCAGCTGGTGCAAGCAGCAGCAATCAGAAGCAGCAGCACAAGCAGCAGTACGAGGAGTTTGAGCTGCCAGCGCGGCTTAGGTGCGCTTTGCAGGCACAGATACATGTGGCAATTCACAGCAGAACACTGAAGCACCAACGCATCGCGTGATTAATACACCACATGCGATACAGTGCTGCAGCAGTGACGAAACGGGCAAGCCTTGCTGCTAATGTGCGCCGCGAGCTGTGTGCTATACACATGTTTGGGCAGCTCATGGTACCGTAGAATGCCACGCTGCCTCCCTCAACAGTCAGCACCACCACGGCATGATTCTCCAATTGTCATTACAGAGGAACAACATGCCCTGGATATTGAATCTGCTGCAGGGAGTACCTGAAGCCTGATGGCAGCATTGGCTACCGCAGCACCAAAGGCTGGTACAGGCGGGATGATAGGAACGGCTGGAGGCCAGTGGCAGAGCGGTTGCTGCTGGATCAGGACCACCAAGCAGCACTGCCAGCAGCAGCAGCAGCAGCAGCAGCACATCGCAGCGGAAGCAGGGTCAGAAGGCGCAGAAGGAAGAACAGAAAGCAGCAGGTTCATGAGAGCAGCAGCGACGTACAGCAGCAGAAGCAGCAGCAAGGTGGCAGTGAGGCTAGCAGCAGCAGTGAAGAGGATGAGGGGGCAAGCAGCAGCACTAGCAGCAGCAGCAGCTGGGAGGGTCCTGTATACCACTACAGCCCTGCTGTCAGGAGGTGGGTTGGCTGGTGAAAACAAACCTGATGTGGAGAGGAACAGGCAGCAGCTGCAGCTGCCAGATTGCGCGGTGTGGCAGGAGCAGCATGCTGTATGAGCTTGATGTGTGAACAGCAGCCTAGCTGACTAGATGCAGCAGCTACAGATACATGCTGATATTGCACACCATTCTGGACCTTAATGCAAGTGTTTTCATATGCCTGCAGGGAGGAGCGTGCGCGGCGGCTGAAGCAGCGGCGGCGGCAGTGGCTGTTGAAGATGTACCGCACTGGCATGCAGGGAGCAGCAGCAGCAGCAGCAAGTGACGGAGCTGCAGGATCGCAGTCTGCAGTAGGTGCAGCAGGCGCTGGTAGTTTGCAGGGCAGGGCAGCGGAGGGCCGCAGGCTTAGCAGCACTGAAGAAGAGCAGGTGCTGCAGCTGCTGGAGCAGCAGCTGCTAGATGGACCTGCATCCACAGCGGGTGTGAACAGCTGCGGCACTAGCAGAGGCACCGCGACAGCAAGCAGCAGTGTGGCTGCAGCAGCAGCAGCAGCAGCAGCAGCAGCAGCAGTGGATGATGCTGACTGGGATGTGGATGAGCTTGTGGCATTAGGTTTAGATGCTGGCATCTTGGCATGGAGCCAGCGGCTGGACTTTGACAGCTACCAGCAGCACTGGGCCAGCACAGCAGCCACGCTGGGCTCTGAGGCGCTAGTGCCAGAGAGTGAGCGGCTGCAGCTGCTACAGCTGCTGCAGCAGCAGCAGCTGGCAGTGTGATTGGCCGGTAACGGGGGCAGAAGCACTGCGCCAGCATTTCAGTCACGATGGGCTCTGAGGCGCTTGTGCCAGAGAGTGAGCGGCTGCAGCTGCTACAGCTGCAGCAGCAGCAGCTAGCAGTTTGATGGGAGTTGCATACACGCAGCAGCAGGCAGGCATATTCAACAAAGTTTGTTGCAACAGCGGTGCAGGAGAGTAAATGGCTGCAGCGGCTGCGGCTGCAGCAGCAGCAGCAGCTGCTGGCAGTGAGAGTGGGAGCAGGGCCAGCAGCTCTGGGCCAGCACGGCAGTCATGCTGGGCTCTGGGGCGCTGCTGTTGGAATGTGAGCGGCTGCAACTGCTCCAGCTGCAGCAGCTGCTGGTCCTGTACAGCAATCACGGCACCCAACAAGGGGTTGTTTGGGGCATTTTAGTGCTAAACACAGCTGCGCAGCACGTGTGTGGCACTTGCTGATGCGATATCCGGCGCCTCAGCCAGCCAACTGCGAGTCACAAAGTGACAGTATACTTCTCTGACTTTCTGGTTTCAAGCCATTCAATGGCGTGGGCCCCACGGCCTCACAAGTTGTTCATCCAACTGTGACTCCTACTGTTTGGAAGTTGTGTCTCAGATGGTGCCAGGACGCACACTGAGATGTATCGTATCTCTTACACAACGCAAGGCAACAAACTACGGCTGTTGAGCAAGCGTGGAATCAGTCACCAGCAGACGCAGACCAGGCTATGAGCAGGCACAACTGATGCAAGCCTGGCTAAAGTGCAGCATTTGTTCCAACCAACTCGCTCAGCTTCAATGCAACACATCAACATGTATGCATATGGATGCATTGCCTCAGACAGCCGCTGTCGCGGCAACATGAAAGCACAGTTCTGAACACACGGCCTGTGCTTCAGACTGTGTCCAACCCCATGTAACCATGACGGTGATGATGATGACAACACAGCGCTGTATGGCCAGCCAACACCACTCAGTGCAGCAGTGCTGTCTGCTGATGATGTGTCGCGCTGCAAGCAGTAGCTGTCTCAAAACTCCTGGTGCAGTGCTATTTGTGTTCCTGTCACCTGCAAGCAACTCAACAGCCGTTTGGGCAGCACCTGCCCCAGCACATCCTGCAGGATTTGTATCTGCTGCGCCTCAACCAAAGAGGCTTTCTTTGGTGTAGCCGAATAGCTTGATGGCTTCAACCGAACCAGCAGCTCTACACGCACCTGCTGCAATCTATGCAGGGTGCCCACAGCCTGCAGCAGCAAAGCAGCGCTGCCGCAGCCATGGCTGAGCTTGAAAGCCCGAGCAGAATCTGCATCCAATGCATCCTGAAGATGGTCTACTACACGTGCCACCTCAGACGCATACAATGCTGCTGCTGCCAGCCCTGCTGCCTGCAACTCCGCCACAACAGCCGCAATAGCACCAAAGGGCGGCACAGCCATGCTCTTGACCTCGCGTATGCTCAAGCGCCGCAGCGCTGTTAGCTGCATCAGCGCGAGCGCTAGCTCAGCATGTGTTGCCTGCATGTGATAACCCAGGTCCGAAGACGGCCCATAGCCGCTGCTCAGATCCAGACGCGTAAGGCCTGTCAGCGCAGCGATCTGCTGCAGCACAGCAGCAGGTACCACGCCGCTGCTCCACTGCAGCTCTCTCAGCGGCAGCAGCCGCCAAGCTGCTGCAATGCCTGCTGCAAATCCTCCGGCATCATTGACATCTTCACGCGACATCGGCATGTGCGGATGCATCAGCCTGACATCCTGCAAGCTGCTCAGGCTGCCAAGCCTGCTGAGCTGCGGCAGCAGCGGCGATGCTGTCATCTGTCCAGTGATCTCTAATTGCAGCTTCGCCAGCCGGGTCAGCGCTAGCAGTGGCTGCACACTCACGGGTGAATGGTGATAGCTACGCCAACGGAGCCCAGAGTAATCAAGCTCCAGCAAGTTGGGTGGCAGCTGGCTTGCAGCACTCAGCAGCGTCCAGGTGCCTTGTGCCACTTGCTTTGACAGCCCTGTCAAGTGCCCCAGCTTCAGGCAGCTAGGCTGCGGCGCGTCCTGGGGGTTAGCAGCTGAAGGATCTGTGATGATCACGTCCAGCTGCTGCAGCTGCGGCAGCTGCAAGTGCTGCAGCTGGCGGCTGGTGACTGCCTCCAGCTGCAGGGACGTCAGCTGCTGTAGCGCCGACAGCGCCGCCAAAACAGTGTGTCCGTTGTTTCGTGCGAAGGCGCTGTGGTTGATGTGCAGGCTGTCCTTGCTGCCTGGAGCCAGCACACTGAGGGTGCGCAGGCCCGTCAACTGGCTGAGCGCAGCAATTTGTGCTGCACTGCGCCAGTCCAGGGTGCAGATCAGGTGCTGCAAGCTGCGGGCTGGCAAGTGCTGCAGCAGCAGCGGCTGTGTGGCCTCGTTGGCCTCGTTGTCCTCCTCAGACTCATATATGCCGAGTGTGCAGGACTGCAACTGCCAACTGCCGACCGCCTCTATTGCTTCTGGGTTGCCTGTGGCTACTGGTAATGCTGGGTGTGCTGGGGAACAATCTTCATATGCAGCTTGGAGCGCTTCTGCCAGTGCTGCAGTTGCTACGGCTGCTGCTGCTGCACCTTCCGCCGATGCAGCTTGAAACGCTGCTGTCAATGCTGCAGTTGCTGGTGCCCATTCCCACATCCAGTAGTTGTGGCTGCGCGTGTTGCCCTTCGTCAAGTGCAGTGATCTGACGATGCTGGCGCGCTGCTGCAGCCACAGTGCCAGCGGCAGCAGCTGCTCTGGTTCATGTCTAAGTCTGACTGTAACGTGCAGCTGCTGCAGCTGTGGCGGCAGCAGCTGCAGCTGCGCAGGTGTGACTGGCCCTATGTGAAGCTCCGTGAGCTGCTGCAGGCCTGCTGCTAGTGGGTGCAGCATGTCATCAACATCTGATGCTGTGCACTGCAGCTGCAGGCGTTGCAGGTTTGAAAGGGCTGCAATTGCGCGAATGCTGGCGCTGCAGCTAGCGTCCACGTCTACGCAGAGCTGCGTCAAGTGCACTGCTGGCAGCAGCTGCAACATCTGAGGGCTTGATATGATGCCCCTGAGTGCAAATGACTGCAGTGAGCCTGCAGCAGCTGCTGCATGCTGCAGTGTGTTGCCTAGTGCTGTGACCACTGCTGCTGACAGCCTTGTGCTGCTGGGCAACTGCAGGTCCAGCGAGCGCACTACGCAGGCATTTTTATGCATCCACTGAGCTAGGCACTGAACTTGCTGCAGTGTGTGGGCTTGCAGCTGCAATGCCAGCTGGCCAGTCAGCACATGTGTCACTGCTTGCTGCACCTGCTTAGATGTTTGCAGCAGTACTGCAACCAACTGCAGGTCTTGCATGATGCTAGGACAAGCCATGGACGCTACTTGCAAGCAGGAGATCAGGCTTGACCGGTGGTTCATTTTGCCAGCGTTCATTGCACTTTCCTTATGGTGCTTAGGGTGATGTGGTGTCCCTGAAGAGCTTTGCAGCACTGCAATCGTTAACAGCTGCCTCTCAGGCAAACACAGCAATCCAAAGTTGTAACTATACTCTCAAATAATGATATGCGTCCAGCACAGTCGCTGCATGATGGTCACTGACATCCTAAGCACACACTGTGAAATGACAGTCACTACAAGCAGGTGATGAAAGGGGGCCGATCGCTACATCTGCTATCCTTGCAGCTGCAACTGGTACATTGCTGCTTTTGTTGTTTGATAGGTATTTTACTGCACGAGAAGTAGACGCTTAGTAAGCCACTCGCGACATGAGACGAGCTGGGTTGAAGCTGCAGCAGCTGGCAACCCAGCATTTATCAGATCCTGTACTTGCTGAACGTCTGCTCTCGAACAGCCATGCAGGGACCAGCTCTGCTAGCAGCTTGTCCTCAGGCACAACGACATTCGCTCGTGTACTGCACCTTTCGGGGCGCTTAGCCGGCAATGCTAATCGTGTACCAGCTGGAGGACTTCTGTCACTGCCTCAGCCGGGTGCAACGAGGCAGCAACGGGTGGGTCACTTGACACTGCTGCTGCTGTACCTCATCTCGATCTCATGCCTGACTTCAGCAGGCAGCGTGCTTGCATCCGCATGCTGACTTTAAGTTTTGCGTGTTTGCTGCGTTGTTGCAGCTCCATGCAAGGCTGGCAGACCTCTTCCGCAGGGGCATGTCTGGGGAGTCTGGGCCACAGAAAAGTAAGCATGCAGGTGGCTTGCATGGCTGCATGCAGCTGGTGTGTTGCAGCAGAGCAGCTGCACAGCCGTCCAGCGGCACTAACGTGTGGTGTGCTTGCTATACACACAAGCATACACCACATGTGTGGATGCACGGGGTGCATATATGCAGCTGCTGTGCTAGTGGTGCAGTGCTTGTGCTACACTGGGTTTGTGTCAGCGGCACGCAGTATGCCATGCATGCACCAGTAGCACGAAGTGCGTGCTGCACTGCATGCCAGCTGGCTTGTGGGCATTGGGCAGCAGCGCCGTGCCTGTTGACGTATCACAGCACCATGTGCAGCTGTTCATGTGGTTCAGTGTGCCGCGGTGGGGCTTGTTTCTTCTGAGCAACTAGTGAAAAGACTGGTCTGTTGCGCAACTCTGCTCAGAGTTATCATCCACGTGCCTTTCTTGTCTCCGTGCGCCTTTCCTGCAAGCAGGCTTCAAGAACTTCTTCCCTAAGGGCTCCAAGCCCAGCAACGCAGCCAATGCAGCAAAGCGAGACAAGCCCCTGGGTGCGTAGAAGCCTGTGTTTTTTCGCAGCAGCAGCAGCAGCAGCAGGCGGTCCAGCAGACCATGGGGAGGTCATGCTGGTGCTGCTGCACTATGCAGCTGCAGCAATGGCCAGGACGGTCTAGCCAGCCAACAGAAGTAGTAGCAGCAGCAGCAGCAGCAGCAGCAGCAGCAATGGGGGTGCCTCGGGCAGTGTTGTCAGCTGGAGCGTCCAGTGCAAAGACGTGCAACGTGTCCATTGTGGGTATGTGGTTGCAGCACTTGCCACGGCAGCGAACAACTCAGCAGGGGCTGCGTTCGCCTACAAACTCGCAGCAGGCAGCAGGCCCTGTTTGAAATCACTGAGAGACAGCGAGCAGCACTGTGCATGCTTGGCAGCCACTGCTCACCTACACGCGTCAGCATTCCTTTTTTGTGCCTCCCTTTGCCTTACAGCCTGTGTGTGTGTGTGTGTGTGCTTCTCTGTGTGTGCAGAGGGCGGCAGCAGCGGTGGCGAGGGTGGCGGCAAGGCGCCTGACATGAATGTCAGCGCAAACCTGATGCTGGCCACCACTCTGCTGGGAGCTGTGTTCGTGTACCAGGTGGGTGTTTGTGTCAGAGCTGCAGGCAGTCACAGTGACAGTAACAGGGGCAGGACATTTCCTGTGTGATGTTTCACAGCAGCTTTCTTTTCAGCCGGCCCTGCAGCCTTTGTGGCGGTTCCACGCCGATTTATGTTGTGCTTTCTTGGTGTGCTTGTGAGCTGTCTGTTTGCTTTAAGAAAATACGTTGATGCAGAACGTGTTTCACTGCGTAACCGTCACCCACCAACTGATACTACTTCCTCACCTGTTACAAATCACCAAACCGCAGATGCTGATGAACCCCGGCCCCAAGGCGCAGGAGATCTCCTTCCAGGAGTTCAAAACAGCGCTGCTGGCGCGAGGCCAGGTGGGCTGCCACGTCAGCAGCTGCAGGCATGCATGCTTTGCAAATGTGTTGCAGCACATTGACAGCAAATTCACAGCAGCTGCTGGCGCGAGGCCAGGTGGGCTGCTGCGCCATGTGTATGCAGGCATGCAGTGCCATTGTGTTTCACAGCGCAGCGACAGCACAAGCAGTGCAGCGGCAACACTGCAGATGCAGTTGCATCGCAGTTTGGTGTTGCTAGCAACAGCATTGTGCTGCTTGACACTGCCTAGCACGCACAGCGTGACCGGTCGTAAATAGCCAATCTGGACCCCTGGCTCCGCTGCTCTCATCTAATTGCCTGCAGGTAGCGCGGCTGGAGGTTGTGAATGGCAACTTGGTGCGCGTGTTCCTGCAAGCTCACAAGCACTGTCCTTCTCAGCCCTTGTGGTTTTCT
Source organism: Scenedesmus sp. ARA3 (assembly GCA_004335835.1). Lineage (NCBI taxonomy): Eukaryota > Viridiplantae > Chlorophyta > Chlorophyceae > Sphaeropleales > Scenedesmaceae > Scenedesmus > Scenedesmus sp. ARA3. The sequence continues at coordinate 104,881 of RWJK01001816.1, read as the reverse complement.
GCTGCTTCGCGTTTCTGCAGGTGGCACGGCTAGAGGTCGTCAATGGCAACATGGTGCGCGTGTTCCTGCGAGGCAGCGCCAGCGGGGCGCCCGCAGGCGTGGCGGTGGCAGGCGGCGCCCCAGGCGCTGCTGCTACATCAGGCAGCCAGATCAGCTCGGATGACCTCTTCGCAGCAGGCACCGGCAACGAGGGTGGGTGGGGTGCTCCTTCCATGCTCCTTGGTTCAGCTGTGATGCACTGTTTCTCACATGCATTGCCGCCTCCCTGCTGTATCGTTCTATATGATGCTGTATCTGATGCTGCGCGAGTGGATGCTGCGCGAGTGTTGAGGTAGGCCCAAGGTCGTTTTCCTCATCATCCTGCTGTGCTTCACTGCTTTGTATGCTGCCTGCTATCCTCTCCTTTTGCTACCTCACTGCTGCAGGCGTGGAGCCGCGCCCCAAGTGCTACTTTTTCATCGGCAGGCTCCCTTCCCTCCCCTTGTGTTGCTGGAACCCTGCTGTTCCATACGTGCAACTCTGCTGCACGTTGCCGTGTTATGCTGCAGGCGTGGAGCCGCACCTCAGCTTCTACTCCCTCATTGGCAGGCTCCCTCTTCCTGCTTTCTGCTGACCCAATCTCAAGCTGTGTGCTGTGCTGTGTGTCGTCACCTGCTTGCTGCTGCAGGCGTGGAGCGCAGCCCCAAGTACTACTTCCTCATCGGCAGCGTGGACAGCTTTGAGCGCAAGCTGGACGATGCGCAAAAAGAGCTGGGCCTGGACAGCACCGCACACGTGCCCGTGAAGTACAGCAGGGAGGTGAGGTTACGCTTTGTTCGCAAGTCTTGCGGTTTTGCAATAGCTGTCATGACTGTGCTGTTTAGTTGGGCCTGGACAGCACGGTGCACGTGCCCGTGATTACAGCAGGGAGGTGAGCATGCACGCGCTTTTGAACTTGTGTTGCGCGCAGGGGGTGAGCGCA
>RWJK01001816.1:72692-89073 GCA_004335835.1 Scenedesmus sp. ARA3 | reverse complement strand
TGCTGCTGCTGCTGCTGCTGCTGCTGCTGCTGCTGCTGCTGCTGCTGCTGCTGCTGTCACCTGTGCTGCTGCTGCTGCTGCTGCTGCTGTTGCTGGGCCCAGGCCTGCTGTCCCGGCCTCGCTTTGGCCCCTCTGAGCTGCTCAAGGCTGCTGGGGCGCTGCCAGGTGCTGTGCTGACACCTGCTGACCCCCACAACCTGGAGCCTGAGGCAGGTGCGTGCTGCAGTGCTGCATACTGTAAGTGGAGATGCTGTGCGGCGTGCTGAAAGGCATAACACACACAACGCTGTGCATGTTGCTGGCGTGCAACAACGCCACAGGCCCTGCATTACATGTGTGCCTGTGTCCTCAAGATTTCATGCCCCGCTGCAGGCAAGGCCTACCGCGGGGACCCTCAGCGCCACCCCTCCTACCTGGTGCACTGCTTCAAGCCCTTCAATGGAGAGACACCCCACCAGCTGCTGTCTGATGCCTGGCTCACGCCTGCCGAGCTGTTCTATGTGCGCAACCACCTGCCGGTGCCAACACAGCTCAAGGCAGAAGCATACAGGTGGGTGGTGGTGGTAACAGCATCATATTTGTTTGTTTGTTGTTTGTTGTTTGTTTGTGTTGTTTGTTGTTTTGTGCTTGTTTGTTTGTTTGTTGTTGTTTGTTTGTTGTTGTTGTTTGTTGTTGTTGTGTTGGCGCATTTGTGTTTGTGTGCACACACCGCAGCATGCACAATCACCTGCCAGTGTCCTCACAGCTGAAGGCAGAGGCATGCAGATGGGTGAAGTGCCTGTTGGTGGTGCGCGTATATGTATATGTGTTTGCGCACTGTAGCCTGCAACTCTGAGTTTCCTGTGTGCGTATCTGTCGCAACACGGTATGTGATATTAGTAAGAAGAAATCATGCATCTGGTATGTCGCTGTGTGGCGTGAGGCATGTCCTGTTGTAGGGTGCATGTGACTGCGGCTAATCTTTTGCTGTTGCAGTCCGAAGTGCTACAGACGATGCAACGACCTGGGCACGACTGACGCTGTGTACAGCATAGTCACACATTGCATCTCACACATCTAGACCGCTGAGCATGTGCTGCTGTTGCTTGTGCTGCTGCTGCTGCTGCTGCCGCCGCTGCTACTGCTGCTGCTGCTGCTGCTGCTGCTGCTACTGCTGCAGGTTTGAGCTGTCAGGCCCAGGCATCAACGGCTCCCCAATCAGCATCAGCCTGGAAGAGCTGAAGGGGGGCAGGTGAGCGGATTGCTGTGAGCGTGTTACAACATGCAAAGTAACACATGACATGCAAAGTAACAAAGCCTGCAGTCTGCACCACTGACTGCAGACAATGGAAAACTGTCTGCACTCAGTTTGCAGCCGCCAGCAGGCCTTGACCACATCGCGTTTAAGCGCAGCATGCAAGCAGTCAAGGCGCCAGTCCAGCAACTGCGCTGTTTACGGCCTGCCTCAAACAGCCTGCGCCTGCTGCTGCCTGCTCCTATTTTGCACCTCGTGGTCAGCAGCTTGGGACCGCTGTTGTGCCGCCAGACAGTGCTGCAGCCAGATATTAAACAATCAACTTGGCTGACCTTTTCTGACAAGCCGCAAACTGCCTGACTTTACTGCATGGCATGCCTCGCTGCTGGTGCTGTCACTAACCTGGTTAATACAACAGCTGGGGCGCAGTGTCCTCCTGCCAGGCAGTGCTGCAGGCGATCACCGGGCAAGCAACTTGGCTGCCGTTTTTTGACCAGCTGCAAACTGCCTGCCTTTACTGCATGGTATGGCTCGCTGCTGGTGCTGTCATGGATACAACAGCTGGGGCGCAGTGTCCTCCCGCCAGGCAGTGCTGCAGTGTGCAGGCAACAGGCGCGCTGAGATGGCAGCAGTGAAGCTGGTGGAGGGCCGGGCGCCCTGGAACCACGGTGAGATGCTAAACACTGAACCCTCGGTCCGAACAATGCATGCTAAACCCTTTTCAGCAGATAGACGCGGTCAAGCTGGTGGGAGGGTGGGCACCTGGGAGCCACCGTAAGAGCTGCACAGCAACAGAGCCCCAAAACCTCAATCCCAGGCTGGCACTTGCATGCTGAAACCAACACAGAGCATTAGTCCCTTGTGAATCAAGAATGTAAACGCAAGTTTGGTGAGTTACGTTGTGCTGTGTCGTGCGTGTTTGAGCTGCAACGTTGCTGCTGCCGCAGCAACTCCAGCAGAGCAACTGCTGCTGCTCCCTCCAAGGGTGCTGCTGCTGCTGCTGGTGCTGCTGCACCTTGTGAGCGCCTGTACATGCGCTAAGTTGCACTTATATCTGCACATCAGCTGCTGCGGCCTTCTGCCAGGCGCTGGCAGGCCTGATGACAGGTGCTATCCTCCTGCAAGGGCAGGGGCATTTCGAGCAGTCACCTTACAGCATGTGCCGCTGGATGCAAAGCCAGCCAACACAACGGTGATCGATCAGAGAGACTATCAGTACGCTGGTATGTGTTCGGCGAATCGCCTCCCCTTGGGGTGTAGCTGTTTGCACCAGCTGTTTGCACCACCGCAGGTAACTCTGAACGGTTATCTAGTCATACGCTGCATCGCTTCGTAAGTCCCTTTCCTACTTAAGCGTTTTGATGATATTGCTGCTCCTGTCGCAGCAGAAAGATGTAGTGGCTGCTGCTGCCGCAGCAGCTCCTTTTTATCACCGGCCAAAGTGTCGGCTCGATGCAAGATCCGACAGCTCCACAGCATTTCTGCTGCATATTATATGCCTATTCGCGTTCTTGCTGACCCTGGCAGTGCCCCAATCGTTAGTGACATTTTGCCGGGCCGGGTCATGCATTTTCACTGAAATTTCGTGTTGGGGATGCTAGATCCGACATCTATAAGGTGTAGTTGTTTTATTGAAATGTCCATTGTGGCAGCAAACCTGCTCTGACAGTGCCCTGGTGTCCAGCAATCCAAAAGGTCGAAAAATCCCGCCCCGTATTTTGCAGAACTCATCAAAGTCTCAACTTGCAACCACACGCGCAGAGTCCCAGCTAGCAGTGAACATCATGATAGCACTTGAGTTGCAGACCAAGCACTGGCACTGCCAGCACGCTGCAGTGTATGACACAGACAGACTTTTTTGAGTGGTGCCGTTTCCCTGCAGCTCGCCCCTTCCACCGCCGTCACCATCGCCGCCGCCGCCGCTGCTGCTGCTGCTGCTGCTGCTGCTGCTGCTGCTGCTGCTGCAGGCTCCATCGGCAACGCGCTGTGGACGGGGGTTGAGGTGTGGCGGCTGCTGCAGAAGGCAGGCCTGCAGCGGACCGATGAGGAGGCAGCAGCAGCAGGTGTGCACATGTGGCAGCAGCGACTGTGCAGGACTGGGAAGATTGCACATTGCTGCAATCATTCTTCAGGCTGTTGCAAGCTGTTGCTGAGGATTTGTTTGGGTCCTGTGTGTTGAGCAAAGGGGCAAGGTCAGTCTTGCTGCTGTTGCTGCTGCTGATGCCGCCTCCACTGCTGCTGCTGCTGCTGCTGCTGCTCTTGCTGCTGCTGTGCAGGCACATTGTCATCCTTCTGCACAGCACCTCATTGCTGAGGACTGGGACTTTTACACGAAAAGTGGCAAGCATTTTGAGGTGTAGATTCCACTGCTGCTGCTGCTGCTGCAGGTGTCCCGTCATCCTGTGATTCCGCACGCCACATCATTGCTGAGGGCTGGGACTTTCACACGGAAAATGGCAAGCATTTTGAGGTGTAGATTCCACTGCTGCTGCTGCTGCTGCTGCTGCAGGTGTCCCGTCATCCTGTGATTCCGCACGCCACATCATTGCTGAGGGCTGGGACTTTCACACGGAAAATGGCAAGCATTTTGAGGTGTAGATTCCACTGCTGCTGCTGCTGCTGCTGCAGGTGTCCCGTCATCCTGTGCTGCACGCCATCTTGTTGCTGAGGGCTGGGACTTCCACGCAGAGGGCGGCAAGCACTTATTATGCCACTGCTGCTGCTGCTGCTGCTGCTGCTGTGCAGGTGCCTCGTCATCCTGTGTTTCTGCACAGCACCTCATGGACGAGGGCTGGGACTTCCACGCAGAGGGTGGCAAGCACTTTCCATGCCACTGCTGCTGCTCCTGCTCCTGCTGCTGCTGCTGCTGCTGCTGTGCAGGTGTCCCGTCATCCTGTGATTCTGCACGCCACCTCGTTGCTGAGGGCTGGGACTTCCACGCAGAGGGCGGCAAGCACTTTGAGGTGTCTATTCCGCTGGGCAAAGCGATGGACCCTACAGGGGGAGTGATGCTGGCCTGGGAGATGAATGGAGCGCCGCTGCTGCCTGACCACGGCTACCCGGTAAGATCAGCGCTTGGCTGCGTCCTAGTTAAGAGGGTTGATTCAAATGCTCCAGCTGCTGCGTGTGCGGCTGGGAGGCCATGGATTGAGGATCAAATACAGTGTCAATCCCAATGGGCTAAGCGCTGGACACCGCTGGGTGTTGATGCTTGCCTGAGAGGAGATGAATGGAGCTCCGCTGCTGCCCGCTGCTGACGCTTGTCTGCCGCCATTTTGTTGCTGGTGTTTACTCTGTCACTCTTCTGCAGCTGCGGCTGGTTGTGCCGGGTTTTGTGGGCACCCGCAGCGTGAAGTGGCTCAAGCGGCTCAGCCTGTCACCCTGTGGATGCTGCTGCCTTGCTGCTGGCCCACCCCTCCATGCCTGCACCCATTTCACATGGCACACACCTCACCGAAACTGCATCATCACAACAAATCTATCAAGCGGCCTGTCCCCCGGCACTTACTCTGTCCCGCTGCCTTGCCTGTCCCCGCCACAACTCTGCACATATTGGTGTCCACCAGCTGCGGCTGGTTGTGCCAGGTTTTGTGGGCACCCGCAGCGTGAAGTGGCTCAAGCGGCTCAGCCTGTCAGCCAGTGAGAGCAGCAGCGCATGGCAGCAGAAGGACTACAAGATCTTGCCACAGGCCTTCGCCACACTGAGCAAGGCCGACTTTGCTTCCATGCCGCCCATCATGGTGAGGTGCTGCCGCTGCTGCTGCTGCTGCTGCTGCTGCTGCTGCTGCTGGGTTAGCAGAACTGGTGTACTGTGTCTGATTAGTATGTTGCACATCACACCTGGGCAAGGCCGACTTTGCTTCCATGCCGCCCATAATGGTGAGGCGCTGCTGCTGCTGTTGAGTTAGCAGAACTGGTGTACTGTGTGATTGATATGTTAAAAAGTCACAGACAGCAAGGCTGAACTACTAAGGAAGTTCCTTGCGGCCCGTCATGGCAAGGCAATGCAGCTGCCACAGCCCTCTGCTGTGAAATATGGATGTGACAGGTTGCTGGTGGCATCTTGAGCACAGTGTGCTGCCCTAGTTTCACTGTGGTTGGATACATATGTTGCAGTGTCGGCAGCGTGCACACAAAAGGCAACCTCAAATGTCACGGTTTGACATCGCTGCAGTATCACCACATGTGCTGTGTGCTGGTCCATTGCAGCCGTCAGTAAATCAATCAACCATAACATGTATACCAAGCTATAGAATACTCTCCTGCACTGCACAGGCCATGCCGGTACAGTCTGCAATTCTGCTGCCAGAGCCAGGCAGCGTCATTGACGCCTCACAGGTCTCAGCGGTGTGGTTCAGGGGCTACGCTTGGTGCGGTGGCGGCCTGCCAATCACGCGTGTTGACATCTCAGCAGACCATGGTGCCACGTGGGCAATTGCCGACATAGTGGAGAGGGAGGGAGGCGGTCAGGGCAGTGACACGGCGCCAGATCCAAATGCACCGCCGCAGGTTGGCAGCAAGTCTTGGAGCTGGGTCAAGTGGCAGCTGCCGCTGCAGGTACGTGTGCACGAGGTTTTGAAATAGTCACTGTGGGGCTGCTTGCTGCTGGCACATGTACAGCTGCATGCGCTGTTGATCCACGGTTTCAAGGCCTGCAGTTGTTGCATCTGTGACTCACAGACACGGTGTGCATCGTGAGCAGCTGATGCTTGGCACTGCCTCCTGTCAACACATTGTGGCTTTCTTCGCAGCCGGCAAACATGTTGTGTTGTCATTCCTGCTGTTGAAGCGCCAGTGCTGCTGTTGCTACACTTGCAAGAGGTCCCCTAGGCTTCCTGGAGCGTGAAGTTTGGTGCCCTTGCTGTTGCAGGTGCCCCCTGTGCTACGCAAGTCTGGCGGTAAGTGGCGTGTGTGCTGCAAGGCCTTGAACATCAACTGCGACAGCCAGCCAGGCACGCTTGCATCTGTGTGGAACTTCCGGGGGCTGGCCTGCAACGCATGGCACTACGTGGACATTGCGGTGCTGCCAGCAGCAGCAGGGTGAAGAGCAAGCAGGGGCCGAGGCGTGCTGCGCAGAAACGGCTGTGTATGCTGTTGACGCAGCAGTTAGCTGCTGCTGGGAAGTTGGGACTGGGTTGATTGGCAGTACTGCGCTGACAGAAATCAGCAGAGCTAGCCAGATGGCGTGCCACCGACTCCACAGGACACATATTCCACTGTACCTCTAGTACTTGCCAGTGCCTGGCACTGTGCAGCCAGCTGCCAGCTGTGTTTAAACCTGTTGACACGCGGCTGATTGGCAGTGCTGCTGCGCGGGCTAGCAGTATGCCGGCAGCTGACAGCTGTGTTGAAAGTGTTGGCGCTGGTTGGAATGGCAGTGCTGCTGCGCTGGCTAGCACTATGTCGGCAGCTGCCAGGTGTGCCCAGTGGCCACTGGGCACCATGGTGTTGGCAAGTGGTTGTTTTGGCAGGGCTGCCACACTGCCTGACACTGCCAGCATCTGCCAGCTGTGCATTAATGAGCTTGAGTCACTGGCACTGGGTGAAAATGTGATGGCGCCTAGCTGGTGTGATTGTGTAACTAGTGGCTAGAACCCCTCCCCACGGCCAGCCTCTGCAAGTCCGGGTAAGAGGTGATGATGGGGCACCCGCTTGCAGCCGTGAGTGGCCAGATGAATGCACCTATGACTGTGCATTGCACGTCGCGGATGCAAGCACGCTGCCTGCTGAAGTCAGCCACAAGATCGAGGTGAGGTACAGCAGCAGCGACAGTGTCAAGTGACCCACCCGTTGCTGCCTCGCTGCACCCGTCTGGGGCAGCGACAGATGTCCTCAAGCTGGTACACGACTAGCATTGCCCGCTAGGCGCCCGGAAAGGTGCAGTACACCAGCAAATGTCGTTGTGCCTGTGGACAAGCTGTTGGCAGAGCTGGTCCCTGCACGATCAGAGAGTACAAATTTTGCTATATGCTGGGATGCCAGCTGCTGCAGCTTCAACCCGCTGTCAGCGGGACGAGCTCAGAGCTCGTCTCTGAGACATGACATGTCGCAAGTAGTGACTGTCATTTCACAGTTGTGTGCCAAGGACCTCACTGATGTTCACTTAGCGTCGTGCTGGGGGCACTCAGTCAGTGAAGAGTAGACCAGAATCATTGATCAGTTTCTGACGCGTTTGCCAAACAGTGCTGCACTACAACTCCCTTCAGTAGCACATTATGTACTCTGAGCAGTAACGGCCAGGTGCACAAAGGCTGGCGCAATGAACCACCAATCACGCATAGTTTCTGGCTTCCAGGTAGCCTTCATGGCTTGTCCTGGCATCATTCAAGATCAGCAGCTCGTTGCAGCCCTGCTGCAGACGTTCAAGCAGTTGCAGCAGGCAGTGATGCACGGGATGGCTGGCCAAGTAACAGTGGAGCTCCAAGCGCAGCATATGCAGCAAGCACAATCTCTGTTTCAGTGGCTGCATACCAATGCGTGTCTAGTGCGCTCGTTGGACCTGCAGTTGCCCAGGTGCAGCAGCAGCAGCAGCAGCAGCAGCAGCCGTACCAGCAGCACAGCGGGCAGAAAGCGGCTAGCAGCAGTAGGCACAGCACTGGAGTCAGCACTGCGGCATGCAGCTTCGACAGGCGCCTGGCAGCTGCAGTCGTTTGCACTCAGGGGCAGCATAGCAAGCCCCGGGGTGCTGCAGCAGCTGCAGGCGCTGCACTTGACGGAGCTGGTAGTGGACGTGAATGTCACCCGATGCGCCAGCATACAGGCTATCGCAGCCCTTTCAAACCTGCGATGCCTGCACCTGCAGTGTACAGCTGCATCAGATGATGACGTGCTTCAACCACTAGCAGCAGGCCTACAGCAGCTCACACAGTTGAAGATCGGCCCAGTGACACCTGCGCAGCTGCAGAAGCTGCCGCCCAAGCTGCAGCAGCTGCATGCAACAGTCAGAATGGGGGGTTCCCCGCAGCAGCAGCTGATGCGGCTAGCAGCTTGGCTGCCACAGCATGCGAGTATCATCGAGTCACTGCACTTGGTAGAAGGCAACATGGGCGCCCCCTACATACATGACTCCTTTCGGCCAGCACATGCAGCGATGGCAGCAGTGTTCCAAGGTGCATCGCCAGACGCAGCCGCAGCAGCGGCAGCAGCAGCAGCCAGAGGCCCCCTGGCAGCAACAGCGCCAACAGCTAGCAGCTGGCGGCTGCAGTCCTGCACTCTGGACTATGCTGAAGGCGATCTCCGTGACACGACGCTGCTGCAGCACTTGCCACTTGCCAGCTTGGAGCACCTGATCTGCAAATTGAAGTGGCATGGTTCAGCGCAGGTTGCAGCGATCAGCCGCCTGACAGCCCTGCGCACCCTCTGCTTGAGACCTCGGGACTGGACTTTAGCCGGGCTTTCTGACAAGGCTGTGTTAGCGCCGCTGTCAGTGCTACATCAACTGACATTCCTGCAGCCTGAAGCAGTCAGCAGGCGCCAGCTGAAGCACCTGCAGCTGCCGCAGCTGCGGCAGCTGGACATCACGATCTCACATCCATCCCGCTTGCACGCTCACGGCGTGCGGCAGCCTCCTCGTTTGCAGCTGGGCCACTTGACAGGGCTGTCAAGGCTGATCGCCGCAGGCCCGTGTGCACTGTTGAATGCTGCATGCCAGCTACCACGCAACCTTCTGGACCTCAGCTACTCCATCCGCCGCGAGTACAGCCTGTGCAACTCGCAGTTCAGTGCGCAGCCGCTGCTGGCGCTGACCAGGTTGGAAAAGCTGCGGCTGGTCATCAGTGAGGAGACAGAGTCAGTGCTGACATTGCAGCAGCTCAGCCAGCTCAGCTGCTTGAGCAGCCTGCAGGAGGTCAAGCTGGCGTATGTTTGGGGCCAGCTGCCGCTGGCAAACTTGGAATTAGAGGACGCTGCAGCAGGCGTCGCAGCAGCGTGGCGGCTGCTGCCGCTGAGAGAGCTGCGCTGGAGCAGCACAGAGGTGCCTGCTGCTGTGCTGCAGCAGCTCAGCGCGCTGACAGGCCTGACGCGGCTGGTGCTGAGTAAGCGCCTTGGCGCCCAGTACGGCCATCTGCAGGTATCACACGTGCAGCTTGCAGTGGCGCTCACAAAACTCACTGTGCTGCGGCGCTTGAGCATATTTGAGTTTAAGAGCATGGCTGCGCCGCCTTTTGGTAGCAATGTTGTGGCAGAGTTGGAAGCAGCAGGGCTGGCAGTAGCAGCACACCTGTATGCTGCTGAGGTGGCCTGTGCTGAGGGCGCAGGGAGCAGAGCACTCGGTTAAGCCATGGGTGTGGCGGTGTGGCTGTGCTGCTGCAGGCTGTTGACAGCCTGCATGCATTGCGCGAGGTGCATGTGGAGTTGCCAATACAGGCGCATGCAGGGAAGCCAGTCAAAGCGGCGCAGATGCAGACGATGCAGGATGTGCTGCGGCAGGTGCTGTCCAAACGGCTTCTGGCTTGCTCAGAGGTGACACCAAATCGAGTGGTTGTTGAGCTGTGAAACAGCCAGTACAGTAACCACTACTGGTTGCAGCAGGATGTGTCGGCAGCAGGCAGCAGTGTTGGTGGCTAGCCCTTCATTGCTGCCAGTTTTATTTTGTGTGGTCATATTTGCTGATAAGATCACGCGGGCGTAGACGGCGGCTCATGAACACCTTGTGTAATTGGTAGATTGATGTCCCTGGGCTGGCCGAGAGGCAGATCACATGCAGCCTACCATCTGTTGAACCCTTGAGGTTTTTCAGTGTTGCGAGAGTGCCTGTTACAATGCAGTCCTGGCACCATTCAAACACAGCGTGATACAACGGGATGAACCATCATGGCGTGAGACCCAAAAGAGGACACCTGAATATCACTTTGATAATCTGACACAGAACCCAATGCATACATTACAGTTGTGCGTCACACTTACCGAAGTTCCCAAGCGTCTTCACCATTTAGGTGGCAATTCATCCATGGTGCACGCACTGCGCAGTGCACACTACTGGGTCAGCAGCGGGCAAACGTATCCGTGTACACGATTTGATACACCCCAAGATCAACCAACCCATGCAACAGTGGACAGCCGAATCTAGACAGACTGCTGCTGCTTCTGGCACCATCGCACAGTCTGCGTACACCCCTTGCAAAAGACCAACATATGTTCTCAGTCAGCTTGCTGCCGGATCTCCTCTGCTACTGGCTGCCGCAAGCACGGCAGCCACAACAAACAACTGCCTGTGCCGTACACCATCCTTGACGGCGGGCGCGTGCAAAGCACAGCAGCTGGTCACCAGGAAGCAAACACATTTTGAACACTTTAAGAACACTACAAATTGGTCACAAGCTGCTGCTGCTGCTGCTGCTGCTGCTGGCACCATCATTGTCAGCTTGCTGCTGGCTCCTCCTCTGCTACTGGCTGCCACCAGAACGCCAGCCTCAATCATCACCATCTATGTCACCTAGCACCTCCATTGGAGAGTGCACTGTGGGGCCAGCCCATCACCATCTACGTCACACACCAGCACAGCACGCCGCTTGAAAAGGTTGATGCCGGTGCTGCAAAGCACAGCATGCAAAGAGACGATTTGCAAGGTGCCGACCAGCTGCTGCTGCTGCTGCTGCTGCTGCTGCTGCTCCAACTGCTGTACTGTTCTTAGGTTGCTGCTGGCTCCTCCTCCGCTACTGGCTGCCACCAGCATGTCAGCCCCAACCCATCACCATCTATGTCGCCTAGCACCTCCAGTGGAGAGTGCACTGTGGGGCCAGCCGGCGGCGGCTGCCCGCCGTCTGCTGCTGCTGCTGCCGCTGCTGCTGCCGCCTGCTGCTGCAGCTGCGCTGATGTTGGCGTGGCGTTGAAGCGCAGCGAGCCAACCCGAAATCGAATCTCTTCTCCTGTGCAAGCACAAGACACAGATTGCATGAGGCAACACATTTGTTTGGGTGGTGTTGAAGCGCAGGGCTACTGCTACTTCAGCTGCTGCTGCTGTCAGTACCCCAACCCTTCTTTCATTTTGAGGTCCCTTGCTTGAACCTGAAAAGGCACTACCCCTGGCACACGTCAACAGCCACGATGGTGCGGCTGCCGCTGTCTGCCTCCTTTCCCTGGCTCACCTATGTCCGTGAACATGTCACTGCCCTCGCACTTCCACACCCACACACCCTCGGCATACTGTCTAACCTAAAAGCCATCCCGTGACGCTGTTTAGTACTGCTGCTGCTGCCGTCATTCCATGTTTCTTCGATGGCTCACCTATGTCCATGAACATGTCGCTGCTTTCATACTTTCACACCCACACATCCTCAACTTACATGTCATCAGCAGGCACTTGATGCTGTTCAGTACAGCTGCTGCTATTGCTGCTGCTGCTGCTGTCATACATCCCACCCCATGATGCGGCACCTATGTCCACAAACATGTCACTGCTAGATTCACTGCAGAATGTCGCTGCAGTATGTCACTGCTACATGTCACTGTTACATGTCCATCGACATGCCTTACCTGTGTCCATGAACATGTCACTGCCTTCATACTTCCACACCCACACATCCTCAACATAGATGTCAACAGCAGGCCTTTGATGCTGTCCAGTGCATTTGCATTTGCTGTTGCTGCTGCTGCTGCTGCTGCTGCTGTCATATATCCCACTGTATAACACCGCACCTATGTCCATGAACATGTTACTGCTAGATTCACTGCAGAATGTCGCTGCAGTATGTCACTGCTACATGTCACTGTTACATGTCCATCGACATGCCGCACCTGTGTCCATGAACATGTCACTGCCTTCATACTTCCACACCCACACGCCCTCCTCTTCGTTATAATATGAAGGCGACTGCAGCGCGTAGTCGGGGATGAGCACATCGCTGAAGAACCCTAGGCTCACACGCAGCCCTTCCCTGCAGCAGCAGCAGCAGCAGCAGCAGCAGCAGCAGCAGCGCATGCAGCATGGCAGTGCTGATGGTCACACAGCCAGAGTGAAGCAATATATGTACAAAACAGGCTCAGCATCGCTTGGTTCATGCGCAATCGATCTGCACACAAACCGAAGCAGCTGCTGATGGGTTTGCAGCAGCATGCATTGGCTGGCACGTCTGCTGTCTGACATGCCATTCGCAGAGTAGCCTGGCTAGCTGCTGTTCAGTTGTCCTGCACAGTAGATTGCACGAGCGCCTACTGCTTGCTTGCTTGCAGGACAGTTCTGTGCGGCACCACACTTACTGGCACCCCACAACAAGCACATGCTGTCAGGCCTAGAGATTGACTTTTCACTGCCGGCGCCGCACACCAGCTGCTCTGCAGAAAGCTTTTAGCAGCCGAATCAACTGCTGCTTTCAGCACCAGCTGCTCACTTGTTGCAGGACAGCAGCTTGCCCACAAGCACTTCTCCCACAAAAGGCCTGAACACTATGCATCGAAAGCGCGCCTTGAAGTATGCTGCTCCGTCATTTGGGTAGATGTGCCCGCCCTGCACCTGCTGAATGTCATATATGCTAACAACAAGGCCCAAGTCCTGCACTACTTTGTCAAGGTATAGCTGCTCTATGACGTCCGTTACTGCTGTCAGTGGCGGCTTGTTTAGGTCTCTTGGGTGCACACGCACGTCTGCCTCTACTGTAGTCAAGATAAACATTATTTCGAGATGCAGAAGCAAGGTTGAGAGTCGTGTTGCGGCATGCAGACTGAGTGGGTGAGGGGTGCCTGCTGCTGCGGTGTGCTGCTGCTGTGTGCAGTGTGGCGTCACGGATGCGTTCAAACGTGCGTTCTTGCTGCCTTGTTGTGTCTCGTAGTTGGCTGCCCTGAATAAAGGCCAACAGGTGCACGCAGTTCATCGTATGCCACGGTCCGACAACAACGAAGACCTAGTGACCTGTCAGTAACGAGATGACCCCAGTGACGCTGCAACATTGGCTGCTGTAAACACTCCTGATCGACACATCAAACCTCATAACCGGTGGCGCACTCGATCAGCCATAATCCGTTATCCTCGGCACTACAGCACAACAGGCTTACCCCTCAGACCTCAGTGCTCGGCCCCAGTCTGCAGTGCTGCCGCATTTTCTGTTACGAAACCCTTGAAGCTTATCACATGAACCCATCTTCCTGGCATACCTCATCCGGTGCACCTGCTCGCACTGCACGCTGCTTGCACCCACACACCAGCGGCAGCTCACTGCTGCTGGCTTGCCGCTGTGCCCTGCGGTCATCACTTAGAGCATCAGCAGCAGCTGGAGTTGCTGCTGTGGCTTGCATGGCAGCTCCTCCGGCAGCAGATGCTGCATCTGGAAAGCAACGCAGGCCGCAGCGGGCGCAGCAGGTGCGCTTCCTTGGACCAATGTTGTAACACATGTCATCAAGCTTTTCTTGCATGCATCTTTTGGGTTTGCTTTCATCTCTGTGCCAGTCAAGAACATGGTTGATCTTCAACAGTGCACGCGCAACAGCGCTGCAGCACATGCATCCATAGACCCGCTCACACACGCACGGCGTGCGCTTGGCAACCATCCAAAAGCCGCAAGACACTAGCTGAATCCAAGCTTCACATGCCATGCAGATGGGTTGCATGCCTTTAAGCTCCCATTTCAAGCATTACAGACAGAATGCTACTGGCTTTCTAATTGCTCACTGGACTGGTTTGATGTGTGCACCTCTCAACTCTCCGCAGGTGCTAGAATACCTGCAGTCTCACCCCATGACTGTAACTAGCCTGCCCATGCAGTACGATGCAGACCCAACAGTGCTACTCCCGGACTGCATAGCAGGGCTGCAGCCAGCCGATGTCCTGCCAGCCGGCAGCAGCAGCAGCAGCAGCAGCAGCAGCAGCAGCAGCAGCAGCAGCAGCAGCACAGGCAGGGAGCATATGGCCCGGGTAATCGCAGGGCTGCTGTATGTTGCCTGCGGGGGCTTGGATGCAGCACATAACTTGGTCACTCCGCTGTGCTGGGGGTCCTGGACGCCGTATGCAGGTGGGAGCAGCATGCAGCTGCATCAGAAACTGGATGCTGGCTGCAAGGTGGTTGATTGCCAGTGTTGATATGGTGCACAGTGCGATACAGAGGGCATCGTATGTTATTGTGTGGTGCAGTGCAGCAGTAGTTGTTTCTGACTCCATGCACATTCTCGCACACACGGAATTTGCGCAGTGACCGCTGGCATGCAATAGCGCACAATCGAGTGGCTACCGGTGTGCATGCCAAGTTGTTTGCCTGACAATGATGTGGGACCCCTGCTGGGCATTGTACGCCTGGCATCCGTTGCACAGGCTATCCCATAGCCAGCAGCCCTGCAGCAGCAGAGGCGGCGTACGTGCACGCGCTAATACACCGGCAGGAGGGGCAGTGCATCGGCGAGTTTGGGTCAGGCTTCAGCAACGCAAACTACTGGTGAGCTGTTGCAAATCAAGTGCATGTAGATGTGTGTGTTGGTGGGGGTCCCGTGTGCTGCAGTGCACCAAGGGATGTGAAGGGAGAGTTTTCATTTTACCACATGTAGCAGGGCTGAAGCTGGCTCTGGATGGGATGTCTGCTGCATGCACATCAAATGGCTGCAGTGTGCACCAATGCTGCGCGTGTGGTGTGGTCTCTTGTACCAGCGCCCAACACGCCGGCGCTGCTGAGGCTGCCTGTCTTATGCAAGCTGTAAAACTACATTTGCCGCTGCGCTGTAATGTCTTTGCTGCAGGTACCGTGCAGCAGGGCAGCACCCAATCAATGCAGCGCTGCTGACAGAAGCACGGAAGCTGGCAGCAGGCGATGCAGCAGCAGAGGCACATGTGGCAAAGCATGGCAGCAGCTGGGTGCCTTCAAAGTTTGTGGGCCTGTGCAGTGAAGTGGCTGAGAGAAGGGACCCGCAGCTGTTGAAATTTTGCGAGGGGGTGATGGCTGCAGAGCTGCTGCTGCTGCTGGACTACTGCTACCAGCAGCTGTAGCAGCTGCAGCGACTTCAGCACTCAGTCCAGTGACGGGAAGCGTTTGTGTTAACAGTAGTGGAGTGTTGGTGACATGCAGTCCATGACATGTGGCATGCAGAGAGGTAGAATCACAAGCTCTCAGTGCACTGCACGCGGCGCAGCTGCTGAAGTTTTGCGAGGGGGTGATGGCTGCAGAGCTGCTGCTGCTGCTGGACTACTGCTACCAGCAGCTGTAGCAGCTATAGCGACTTCAGCACTCAGTCCAGTGACGGGAAGCGTTTGTATCAACAGTAGTGGAGTGTTGGTGACATGCATCCGTGGGATGTGGCATGCAGAGAGGTAGAATTACAACCTTCGAGTGCATCATGGGTGTGCTTGTCTTGTGCATAGCAGTGTGCTCATATAGGCATGAAATGCTGTGCAGTTTGTACAGCATCCTGTCGCACAGCTTGATCAGCCAGCCTTGGCAGTGGGTCGCCAGTGTGAGCAAACTCACAGGCTAGATGGCTCACCATTGCTGCTTGAACAGGCAAGCCTGAAGCCTGGTGGTCGAGCACTCATCGATGCGTCGCACTGGAAAATAACTATGAACTCTGGCACTAGGGTTCTTGGGCTGAGGTGTGTGGCCCAGTCTGCTTTGGTTGGAAGGCAAAGCTGCCACAGTACCCACGTTGCTGGGACTGGCTGCAATTTGTTTGCGATGTGGAAATCAGCCCGACCACAGCGAGCTCTGCAGGATGAGCTGCTTGCATGCAAACTCTGGCAAGCCTGCACGCTCTGTCCGCAGTAGCAACGATGTACGTCAGACCCCGAAAAGGTTGAAATTTACCGTGACTCATGCAGCGGGCAAGCCCGTTTCACACCCGGCAGGGACCTCGCAACAACTGCAGCAGGCAGCAACGTCCACCTTTTCAACGGCAGAACCGACGCATAACAGCTATTACCAGGATGATATCTCTTCAGCATACGCTGTTGCGCCACCTCCAGCCTCTAGCACAGCTGATGCTGATTCTGCTAGCATCCAAGCCATCCAGCCACGCAGCAGAAGCAGCAGCACACAGCAGCGGGCAGAGATGCTTGCAGGCGCTGGCAGGCGCAAACTTGCAGGAAGCCAGTTGGAAGACAAGAGCAACAAACAGCAGCAGTCAGCATCAGCTCGATCAACCAGGGCATGTAACAGCAGGGCCGTACGCTCCGCAAGCCCTAGCAGCAGCAGCAGCAGCAGCAGCAGCAGCAGCAGCAGCAGCAGCAGCAGCAGCAGC
>RWJK01001816.1:0-62138 GCA_004335835.1 Scenedesmus sp. ARA3 | reverse complement strand
CACACACACACGTATACACACACTATGGTGGCCACTGGCAGATCTGGCCAGATCCATGGATTCTGCCAGCACCTGCTGCTGCTGCTGCTGCTGGTGCTGCTGCTGCTAGTGCTTGCTGCCTCCAGGCCGCTCCCAAGGCAGCTGCGCAGCAGGCGGCACCTCCTGCAGCTCGCGCTGCAGCCGCTGGTCCACCTGCAGCATAATAACGTTACAACATGTTTTAACAAACAGAGAGGCAGCCGCCGCTGAAAGATATCATGCTTCTCAGCAATGACAGCTCGCGCAGCTGCCGCTGGTCCACCTGCAGCAACATAACGTTATAACAACATGTTGCTCAGGGCTCTATCAGCAGCACCCAACAGCCCAGGATTATGGCAATGCAGCAGCCGCTGCTGCTGCGGCAGCGCTCACCTGGCATATGAAGGAGCTCGCTGCGTTGCTCAGGGCTCTGTTAGCAGCACCAAACCGCCCAGGAGTATGGCAATGCAGCAGCCGCTGCTGCTGCTGCTGCTGCTGCAGCGCTCACCTGACCGATAAAGGAGCTCGCTGCGTTGCTCAGGGCTCTGTTAGCAGCACCAAACAGCCCTGGCACCAGACCAGCAACTCCTCCCCCTCCATATCCAACATTAGCACTGTTGCCAACTGCTGTTTGTCCAGAAGCTGCTGCTGCTGCTGCTGCTGCTGCTGCTGCTGCTGGGCCAGGTGTGCCTAGGCTCTGCTGCTGCTGCTGCTGCACTGCGTCTCTTCCAAGCTGCATGGCAGAGAGCACAGCCAGCTTGCGCACAGCAATCTGCCAGTCTATCTGGGGAGAGTCCAGGGGGCCGGTCACTGCTAGAGGCAGCACGTAGCTTGCAGGTAGGCCGCGTATGCCGGCCTTAGCAAGTGTTGCTGCAGTTAGGCCGATGCGCATGTCAACTGCATGGGCAAAAGTGTTACAGAAAGCAAGGGTGGGGTTAGAGCGTGCGTTGCACAATGGATGCTCAGCAGAGAGAGCAGGGGACAGCACATCACCGCCAACAGCAGCAGCAGCAGCGAGTCGTGCATATGTGGGCGATCTCAGCGACTTGCAGGACAACATGCTCTCTGCCACAACATACTCTCTGCCACAAAATACAGCCACCGTACCAGCAATGTCCATCTTGTAAGACACCAAGCTGTCATTGCATTGACAGAGAATCTGGCCCATTCAGTGCAACAATCACGAAGCCACGGACGTACCACTAAACTACCACATGTGCTGTGTGTGCCGCACACATCGCACCGATGCAATGGTGGCACCCAGCAAGACATGTCTAGTTGCTGGCAACCCTCAGCCGTCTGCAGTGTCACGGCAGCAATGCCAAAATACTTCCCAACCAGCAGCAGGCAACTTTGCAGCTTTGCACTGCAGTTCAACGACATGCACAACCGCCAAGCGCTCACTTGTCCGTGGTGGTGTCCACCAGGCCCCACACAGCCCACAGCATGTAAACACAAATCTCACCAGCAACTAATCATACCCGCTGCTTTGCACTGCAGCCACACACACAAGGACACTTCCACCTGCAGTTGAGGTGTGCGTTGAGTCAACTGACATTGACATCAACCAGTGAGCTACTTTGATTCAACAGCCAGCATATCTCAAACGCAAAATGCTCACTTTTGTCCGTGGTGGTGTCCACCAGGCCCCACACAGCCACATGCAGAGCTGATGACCCGGAGCCTACAGCAGCGGGAGGAGCAGCAGCAGCAGCAGCAGCAGCAGCGTTTGTTCAACTCCACCCAATACGACCACATACAGCGCGAAGAATGCAAATCCTACAGCAGCAGCAGCAGCAGCAGCAGGGGTGTTTCCAAACGCCTGCTTCCTCTTGGTGGCTGTGCCGACCCGTCGCAGCCCCAGCAAAGGTACAGGCGGCTGATAGAGCTGTGAGATGCATGCTGTCAGCAGCTCAACGCAACAAAGCTGATCCAATGTCCAATGTTGGCAACTCTTAAAAATTTGCCGCTAGCAGCCTTGTCATCCGTCTTTGATTGTTGTCCAGTGCTCCATCCCCGTGTTCCTGTATAATCATCCAACCCACCCAGCCATCGCAACAACACCCACCGATAATCATGTCGGTGCGCTGCGTGCGGTACAGCCCCGGGCCCTCCACAGACACGCATCGGCCCCGTCCACACATCCACCCTGGTATGCGGCCTGACTGCATTACCCACCCCCTTTCAAAGTCTTGCTGGCTTACGCCAACCCTGCCAGGCGAAACATCACACGCTGCACATGACAGACACAAGCCCTACAAGGCTGTAGTAGTAAGCCCTACAGGGCTGTAGTAGTGACACAGACCCAGCTGCCGCCATATCATCACCCACCGATAATCATGTCAGTGCGCTGCGTGCGGTACAGCCCCGGTCCCTCCACCGACACTTGCAGCGGCCCCGTCCACACGTCCACGCCTGCTGGCTCATTGGACAGCCAGGAGCGGCGCATGAAGCCGCCAGTGCCGCCGCCCTGAAAGAAAGGAAGGGTGCGCTTACATCAAGCCTAGATCACAATAAAAGCGATCGGACGACGCAAGATTGACAAACAGGTGCAGTGCATGCGGTCGCCAGTGCCACCACCCACAGTCACTCCCACACAGCCAAATGAAACCGATACACCCTTGAACTGGATGCGCAGTGTGTTGGCTGCACACAACGCACCTTGGACACCTCCAGCAGCCGCTGCAGC
Source organism: Scenedesmus sp. ARA3 (assembly GCA_004335835.1). Lineage (NCBI taxonomy): Eukaryota > Viridiplantae > Chlorophyta > Chlorophyceae > Sphaeropleales > Scenedesmaceae > Scenedesmus > Scenedesmus sp. ARA3. The sequence goes on along the minus strand of RWJK01001816.1, from coordinate 59,431 downwards.
TGCCACTGTCTGCAGTCAAGCATAATGCACAACACTTGCTGCAACAAAAGACTTGCGCTGGTGTGCATTGAAGTATGGTGACCGCACCTTGGACACCTCCAGTAGCCGCTGCACCTGGCGCAGCAGGCTGCCCTGGCACATGCGCAGCTTCATGGGAGCGACATGCACCTGGCAGCAGCAGCAGCAGCGGCAGCAGCAGCAGCAGCCACAACATCAGCACCTGGCGCAGCAGGCTGCCCTGGCACAAGCCGCAGCTTCATGGGCGCAACATACACCTGGCAGCAGCAGCAGCAGCAGCAGCAGCAGCAGGTTCAACAGCAAACTTGCAAGCTGCCATGGCACATGCGCAGCTTCATGGGCACCACATGCACCTGGCAGCAGCAGCAGCAGCAGCAGCAGCAGCATGTTCAACAGCAAACTTGCAAGCTGCACTGGCACATGCGCAGCTTTATGGGCGCCACATGCACCTGACAGAAGTAGCAGCAGCAGCAGGTTCAGCAGCAAACTTGCAAGCTGCACTGGCACATGCACGAGTTTATGGGCGCAATATGCACCTGAAAACAGGCAGCAGGTTGAGCAGCAGCAGCAGTAGCGGTGTAGTGTGGACACAGCTATCATGCAACAGTATGCCGCCGCTGGTGCTGATACTGGTTTGATGCAGCTTACAATGCACTGCTTCAGTTATGCTGTAGCTTTTTGTGGTGGTGTCAATCGCCCAATCAAGTACACAATACACAATGAAGAAGCACCAACACAAACAGCTGACCTGCCCTCTCAGTGCTGGCAGCTGCCCTCCCTCTGGTTTGTAGCTTGACAACAGCTGGCCTCGACAGCGCTTGCAAGGCAACACAAAAACATGGCGTTCAAGGGTGTGCAATGTGTTCTACGGTGCTCCCTCTCCTTTCTGGTCTCAGACCATGTGTTCAACCTGTTGTGGCTTAACCATCTAAGATGGTGCCAGGACCCACATGTCATCTATTCTCTCTCTAAAAATTAAAAGAAAGGAAGCAACACCTCACCTGCCCTTTCAGTGCCGGAAGCTGCCCTCCCTCTGGCTCATAGCTTGACAGCAGCTGGCCTCGACAGCGCTTGCAAGGCAACACAAAAAGGCAACACAAAAAGCACACCTCACCTGGCCTTTCAGTGCCGGCAGCTGCCCTCCCTCTGGCTCATAGCTTGACAGCAGCTGGCCTCCCTCCTTGATGCTGACCACGCCCTCAAGCATGGGGTTGAACTGGGACAGCGACAGCCTGCAGCGCGGCAGAAATTGACATGGAATCAGGATCACTGGCTGGGTTCAAGGCAAGACAGAAGCATCTGTGATGCTGACCACGCCTTCCAGCATGGGGTTGAACTGGGACAGCGACAGCCTGCAGAGAACGTCACACATTTGCAACACATACTGGCTTCAGGTAAAAGCAAAAGGTTTCTTGTGTGCTGACCACGCCCTCCAGCATGGGGTTGAACTGGGACAGCGACAGCCTGCAGAGAAAGTCACACATTTGCGTCACAAACTGGCTTCAGGTAAAAGCAAAAGGTTTCTTGTGTGCTGACCACGCCTTCCAGCATGGGGTTGAACCGGGACAACGACAGCCTGCACGGCAGAAGTTGACATGAACTCAGGATCACTGGCTGGGTTCAAGGAAAGACAGAAGCATCTGACAACATAAGTGATGCTGACCACGCCTTCCAGCATGGGGTTGAACTGAGACAGCGACAGCCTGCAGCGCGGCAGAGAATGTCACAAATTTGCGACAAAGACTGCCTTCAAGGATAAGCAAAAGGTTTCTTGTATGCTGACCATGCCTTATAGCATGGGGTTGAAGTGGGACGGGGGCAGCCTGCAGGGAGGTCAAGCAGGATGCAGACATGTCTCATTGACTGGCCTACAGGAAAACAAAGTGCATCTTCTCAAAACCTTGACGCTGACCACGCCCTCCAGCATGGGGTTGAACCGGGACAGCGACAGCCTGCACGGCAGAAATTGACATGAATTCAGGATCACTGGCTGGGTTCAAGGATAGATAGAAGCATCTGAAAACATAAATGATGCTGACCACGCCTTGCAGCATGGGGTTGAACTGGGACAGCGACAGCCTGCAGAGAAGGTCACACATTTGCGTCACAAACTGGCTTCAGGTAAAGCAAACGGTTTCTTGTGTGCGGACCACGCCTTCCAACATGGGGTTGAACTGGGACAGCGACAGCCTGCATAGAGGTCACAAACCCAAAACTTGAAAGAAATTTTGCATGCAGCAGCACCTGCCTAGCATCAAACCAAACTGCCGCTTGACATGTACATGCAATCAAGAACAGCACACCTGCGGGATGATATGTCGTGCATGATGCAGATGCATGACTTTGCATTTCTGCACGCACCTGGCCAGCTCTGGGCTGAACTGCCACGCTACATGCACTCAATAGCAGCAGTCCTGCGGGACCACATGTCTTTGATGATACAGACCTTGCCGCGATTCTGCATCTTTGCACGCACCTGGCCAGCTCTGGGCTGAACTGCCGCGTTACATGCACCCAACACAGGCATTCCTGCGGCGCCACATGTCTTTGATGGTGCGTGACTTTGTATCTTTGCACGCACCTGGCCAGCTCTGGGCTGAACTGCCGCGTTACATGCACCCAACAGCATCATTCCTGCGGCGCCACATGTCTCTAATGATGCATGATTCTGCATTTCTGCACGCACCTGGCCAGCTCTGGGCTGAACTGCCGCGTTACAAGCACCCAACAGCAGCATTCCTGCGGGAACACATGTCTCTAATGTCACATAGCCTGCAGTAATGCATTTCTGCACGCACCTGGCCAGCTCTGGGCTGAACTGCCACGCTACATGCACCCAACAGCAGCATTCCTGCAGGGCCACATGTCCTTGAAGATAAAGATAAAAAATGACAAAGAACCTGCAGCAATGCATTTCTGCACGCACCTAGCGAGTTCCGGGCTGAACTGCCACGTGACGTGTGCCGGCTGCTGCAGCAGGTAGCTCTGCGAGCCTAGCCGCCACCCGCGCAGCAGGCCCTGCACACGCTCGCCAGACACCTGCATGCAAACGATATTTTACAGCAAAATTTCAGTTATTCGGATGTGATGCATGTGATCGATGGCAAGTTCCAAAACCCAGCCGCCACCCCCGCAGCAGGCGCTGCACGCGCTCGCCGGACACTTGCATTCAAACGATATATTACAGCAAAATTTCAGTTATTCGGATGTGATGCATGTGATCGATGGCAAGTTCCAAAGCCCAGCCGCCAGCCGCGCAGCAGGCCCTGCACGCGCTCGCCAGACACCTGCACTTGCAAAATATGTTACAGCCAGGTTTTGGTGCGTCAAACATGATGCACATGGAATGAGGGCAGATCGGGGCGAAGCCGCCGCTGCCGAAGCAGGCCCTGCATGCGGTCACCTGACACCTGCATGGCAGTGGATATTGAAGCAAACCTGGTTTTGATCTTGACAATGCTTTGCACAATCATCATATGGATGAAACCAATTGTTATTGGTGCCACTTCACCGCTCAACCCTTCTCAGCTGGTGGATCTACCCAAATTGAAATAATGCAGTTTGCTTTCTACTACATGAAAGCACACAAATTCTCTGCCTCCACCTGCTTTGAGCACTTGTTTGCCATTCGATCAAGGTTTCTGTACTGTAAACTGCTGCACACCTACCTGCAGCATCACAGGCAGTGCCATGCTCCAGCGCTTGCTGCTCACACCATCAGGCGGTATGCGCCAGCCTGCTGCATCTGATGCAGCCGCTGCTGCTGCTGCTGCAGCTGCCGCGTCACCACTGCTATGACCTCCTTCCGAGCTGCTGCCGTCGACTGCTGCGTCAGATTGCTGCTGCTGCTGCTGCTGCTGCTGCTGCTGCTGCTGCTGCTGCTGTGCTGCCAGCCAGCTGCAGTCTTCATCAAGCTCTTCTGCCAGCTCCTCCACCTGCTGCCTGCCTGCTGCCATCACCGCATGGATGTGATCACCCAGTGCAGCCCTGCATGGCAGCAGCAGGATAAAAACAAACTCAGAAGTCTGAGCAGTCAGAGACCAGAAAGCACAAACCGGACGCCTTTCTGCCTGCCTGCTGCCATCACTGCATGGATGTGGTCACCAAGTGCAGCCCTGCAGCAGCAGCAGCAGCAGCAGCAGCCGGATGACAATTTCACAGTTTCAGTGTCCAGAAAGCACAGAACACATGGCTTGCTGCCTGCCTGCTGCCATCACTGCCTGGATGTGGTCACCCAGCGCAGCCCTGCAGCAGCAGCAGCAGCAGCAGCAGCAGCCAGCAACCATGCCAATGTCGCAGTTGTGTTCGCAGAGCATTGACCACAAGTAGCACATGTTGTTTGGCACGTCGCCATTACCCATATGCAGCACCAGCGCTCTCATCTGTGAGCACACCATTCAGTCATCACTGCTGATGTAAACACAGCAGCTGCAGTACAGCCCCAAAGCACCATGCCAGCCGCGCACCTGACCTCTTGTGGCAGCAGCAGCAGCCCATCCGGCACATACACAGACAGCCGCGGCAACCGCAGCTCTGCAGAGACACTAACAATTGCAGTATAGCCCCACATCGCCATGCCAGCTCACCTAACTTCTTGTGGCAGCAGCAGCAGCAGCCCATCCGGCACATACACATAACAGTGCAGCAGCTGCAGCCCAGCGTGACGCACACTTATGCATGCCAGCCGCCCACCTGCCTTCTTGTGGCAGCAGCAGCAGCCCATCAGGCACACACACATAACAGTACAGCAGCTGCAGCCTAGCGCGAAGCACACTTATGCACACCAGCCGCTCACCTGACTTCTTGCGGCAGCAGCAGCAGCCCATCCGGCACATACACAGACAGTCGCGGCAGCCGTAGCTCTGCAGACAGCTGCGCAGATGCATCGACCTGAGTCAGCCGTTGCCGTACGGGTGACAGCGCAGGCGCTGCTGCTGCTGCTGCTGCTGCTGCTGCTACAGGTTCTGTTGCTGCTGATACTGAAGATGGTGTAGCAGATGGGGGTTCTGCCTCTATGGCTGCTAGGCTGTCTGAATGCGTAAGGATAGGGTGGCTGTGTATGCTGTCTGCTATTGCGGCGCCAATCGTGCTGCTCGCTTGCGGCTGCTTGCTGTGCAAGCTGCTGCTTGTGCTGTCTGCTCCTCTTTGTGTAGCAGCAGCTGCTCCCTCCTTGTGCTGCTGGCTGCCCTTGGCTGCGCTGCCGCTGCTGCGCAGTCGGTTTGTGATCAGGTTCCATAACCCAGCTGCTTGCAGGTAGTTTAGTAGCCTGGAGGTCTCTCCGCTGTCATCAAGTGAGCAGTCAATGGCCGGCCGTGTCAGCGTAAGTGTGAGGCCGCTGCCCCTGCACACTGCGTACAGCGGCTCTGCACAGCAGAGGAGGCAGCAGGGGCAGCACGGCAGATGGAGTTGAATGTCGGTATTACCCGCCGCCGCTGCCACTGCAATCTGCAATCAAAACACTTTGGATCCGCATGGACGCCACACCCTCTGAATGCATGCTGCAATTTTGGTTCGCAACAGGGTTGCAGCACCTTACGCTAGGCGTAACACCATGTCACGTCTGTTAACTCATGCTGACGCATTGACAACTGCGCACCTGCGGTCGACATGCGCTCCAAGCTGAGCAGCTGCCTGCTGCTGCCAGCTGCGCCTTCATGCATCACAAGCCCTTCCACTGCTAGCGGCTGCGCCCAGCCCAGCTGCACCCGCTGCACATGAATATCCCCTGGCAATGCCCTGCTGGCAATCCTGCAGGCTGCGCTTGTTCCCCATCTGCTGGACAGGATGTATGGCGCAGCGGCAACTAGAAGAAGCACAGCGAGCAGCGTGCGAGCTGCTTTACTGATGAGCTGTTTTGTTGCTTGCAGGAGGGATGTCCTGCGGGGTTTGGAGCTGCTGCTGCCGCTGTCGCCTGCTTCGCTGTGGCCAGCTGCTGCTGCAGTAGTAGTTGTGAGCGGTCTGCTGAATAGCAAAGGCAGCCTTGGGTTTAAACTCACAGATACCGGGCGGGCTGACTTAAGCAACGCTGCAGGAAGCTGATGGTGTAGCTGCTGCAGTTTTATTCCGACAGTGCTCCGGGCCTGCCTGCAGAGCTGCATGCTTGTACTGCTGCATTTCATTCGCAAGCTGGAAATCATTATAGCTATTACAATCACCACAAGGGCGATCACAGCCTTTTGCATGCAATAACACGTCGTTCACCGCGTCATGGTCAGCTAGCAACTCGCAATGAGTTTGCAATCCATTTGAATGACATTGCATTGGTACGTAAATGTTTCATCTTTCCTTGCAGCTGCACCACCCGTCGTTTGAACCGTCTTGTTTGACAGTGACAGAGCCCTACCCCCGGTCAGCACGTAGGGCGAAGGCATGTTGGCAATTGCAGTTGCACGGTGGCGAACCCGTCAAACACTTTGCGCTTTACAGCTTTATTTGTGCCTTTGTATTGCATCAAACCATCCCACCCAGCAGTGCTAGTCACCCACACCACACATCAGCACACCCAGATGCTCTCCCGGCATCACTGCAGCGCTGCAGCAGCAGAACATCAACAACTCAACTGTCAAAGGCAGTTGAATGAATGTGCTAGACCAATGAGATCGCTGAGGCAATTCCCTAGCCAGCACAGCTGCAGAAGCAGATGCGTGTCAGTCCATGCTGCGCAGCTGCAGAGCGCTGCTGCTGCAGACATGAGCAGCGCAACCAAAGTAAGCAGCAGAGATCACCTCCACAAAGTTGGCATCACAAAGCTCGCTATAGCAACAATGTCCCCTGACACACATGACACAGCAGTGCGGTGACAGCTTGTTTGATGCTGAGAACTTATGGCAACTGCAACTGCTACTACCGCTGGTATAAACAACTGTTGGCGCTACTTCACATAACAACACATCACTAGCTATAAACGACCCAATAACTGTTGCTGCATGCCAGGTCAAGCTGATCACAGCTGCAGACTGCGAGCTGGCTGTGAGCATCTACCCAAAGTTTGCCTACAACGCCAGCAGCGGCGGCGGCACCGGCACAGTGCAGCAGCTGGGTGACAACAAGCTGCAGATAACCTTTGACACTGACGGTGAGGCGCCCAGCATGTGTCCGTGTGCGTATGAATGGTTAGCACATCATGCTGCTGTTGGTCATGAGGTGGTCGTGCGTGAGCGTGTCCGGCGTGCGTCAGCAGTTGCCTTGCATGAGGTACACGTAAAAAGTTAGGAAAGCAGAATTCACAGCAGCGGCCGTACACCAGCAGCAACTGTAAAATGGCAGGACTCCCATTCATACTGTGCAAAATATTGTAGAAGCTTGCATGGGTGCAAGTGTGAGCGGGCGCTGAAGTATGTGCATGAGTGTGTTCCAGTTGGTCAGGTGCTCACACCTACCCAGCAGTGACTGCCTTTTGTTAAAAGCACCCTTGCTGCTGCTGCTGCTGCTGCTGCTGCTGCTGCAGAGCTGCTGATACCCGACCTGAACTGGCGCACTGCCTCTGTGTTTGGGGTGCCAATCCCGCCGCCATTGAACATAGCAATCAGGCCAAACAAGTTTGAGGTGGGCAGAGCAAGTGTTACAGATGTTAACAGCAGCAGAGACAGCAGCGTTTAAACTTTATGACAGGATTGCACGATGTTGCAGAATGGCTAGCTGCGGCAGGCTCACTACATGCACCATTGCACAGCAACCTACTACTGCTACTTTGCTGGCTGTGCAACTAAGCCGGCGGCAGCGGCCGTGCATATCATTGGTCATCATCGCTGCCTTAGTTGCAACAGGGCACATGCAATGGGTGCCACCACAATGTAATGGGGGGGGGGGTTATGTGGCTCCTGGGTTTTAAAAAAAACCAAGGTAACTGCATATTTACGCTCCTTCAAGGAAGTTTGCTGGACCAAAAAAAACCCGCCCGGTGTTTCCTGAGTGAACTGCATGCACTGGATGGTACGTGAACTTTGGCTGCACGGTGTGCTGGACCTCACCACCGGCCAGCTGGACATGAACTCAGCAGAATTCCAATTTAGAGTAGAAAGTCTGCACCGTGCGCCCTCACTTGAAAAGCTCACTGCAGCTACAGCGGCTACTGCGGCCCATGTCTTCACTGTTGCAGGGTGTGCTGGACCTCACCACCGGCCAGCTGGACGTGAACTTCTCCGCAGACTTGTAAGTTCACAGTAGGAAGTCTGTACAGAGCACACTGACTCATGATGTTCACTGTGGCTACTGCGTGCCATGTATTCACTGTTGCAGGGTGTGCTGGACCTCAATACCGGCCAGCTGGACATGAACTTTTACGCCGACTTCTAAGTTCACTGTAGGAAGTCTGTACAGAGCACCTTCACGCAACATGTTCACTGCGGCTACTGTGGCTCATGTCTTCACTGTTGCAGGGTGTGCTGGACCTCACCACTGGCCAGCTGGACATGAACTTCTCAGCAGACTTTGACTTCACAGTGGGAAGTTTGTACAAAGCACCCTCACTCAAAGTAGCCACCACACTCACCACGGAGCACTCGGCCGGGCAGATACACAAGGCAGACGGGCAGCGGCTGAGCAATGGGCAGGTCAAGTGAGTAGCTGGGGCGGGCTGCAGCATGTTGCAAAAATACTGAAGTTGTGGGGTTTGAGGTGTTGTCAGGCGCACAGACCGCACCAGAATGTCTGCTGGCATGCGCTCGAATGTGCATACCGCACTGTGCAGTGCTAGAGCTGCTGCTCGACTGCAAGTGTGTGTCGAGGATGGCTTTGAAAAGTACAGAAGCCTTGCGATTCTACAGCTCGACAGTCATTTGACACACTGCCACTGCCACCATTGCTAATGCTGCTGCTGCAGGCTGGTTGGCGTAGCGCGTGTGCCCAAGGTGGATGACGCATTCCTCAGCACCTTCCTCATGCTGCCCACAGATGCCCTGGCAGTCATGAAGGCGCAGCTGGAGTTCAGCTAATAGTTCAGCTAATGGTTCAGCTAATAGTTCAGCTGCAGCTGATGCAGGCGGCTGCGCTGTAGGTATGCAGAGTACTCATGCAGTGCTGTGCATGTGCACCGGGGTGGTGGTGTAACAGGCATGCACTAGGGCACGTGAACAATCACAAAGAGAAGGCCCTGTCAGTGACAGGGTCCTCAACTTCAAGCGAGCAGGGTGTGTGACCGTACTCATTCTGGTCAACAGCACCAACTTGAAGCGGCTGGCGGCCGTTGTTGTTGACAGGGAGATTGCTGTGCAGCCTGCACACGGTACAGGCTTCTGAAGGCAGACGCCACACTGCCTGCTAGGCAATGGTTGCAGCCTGTGCAGTCATCATTGCATGTCTGATCAGCGTTCGCAGACTGTGCCTCAAGCCGTACGTACCACGTACAACTCAAGCCGGACTTGTACACAAGCTTGTATGCGTTCAGGCAATCTTCGCAGGTAGTTGAGTTTCGTGGCAGCGCATGGCAGGGGTCACATGTGCACGCTTGACCTCAGGGGCTGTGAAGTTCATGCTGCAGTTGCATGCATGCTGGCGCCGTGTACGGCCACCGTGAACCTGGCCTGTGGCATGCATGGCATATGCCATGGCAGCACACACGTGTGTCCTTTGGGAGGCAACGATATGAAGGGCGAATGGCGACTTTACCACTGCGATTGCTGGTCATACAACCATGGATCATCCATGCAATGATTGCATGAGCATGCCGATGGTGAACAGCATACCACAGCTTGCCTCTGGTGATTCACCCAACACAGTCACTAACAATGCAATACGTCACAGATCACTAGGCTTGCGCTGAACGTCCTGCCAACAGCATGCAGTGGCACTGGCTGAATGATGCGCATCACAATCAAATGAAGCACATCCTGTTTGAATCACCAGAAAGCACTGGTGCTAGAATAGTGTCAGTCCAAGGCTTGCCAAGGTAGCATGAATGCCCTGTTGCAGCAAACAGCAATGCACATGCATGGCCAGCGGCAAAATCGTACGCCAGCAAACAATACATGCAAGCTGCGGCACACACCATGCATGCTAGCTACTGATGCTCAGTGGCTGGTCAATGGTCCTGGCAGCTTCAAACGCTCAAGGACAGAACGGCAGTGCCAAATAGCTTGTCCGAACCTAGCACTTGTGCACCCATGCCTGAAACTGTCATGTTGCACCCAAGATGATGGTGCTGCTGCAGCTGCTGCTGGGCACTGCTGCTGCTGCCCAGAACAGACAACTGGGGGCAGCACCTGCTGGGTGTGTCCGACTAATCAGCTGCCAATCCAGCACATTATGCTTTCCTCTTCTTTGCTGCCGGTGCCTTTTCCTTGGCTGCTGCTGCTGCTGCTGGCGCCTTGCGTGCCTTCTTGCCTTTGCTTGGCGCTGCCTCTTCACCTGCTGCCTCTGGCTCCTCTGCTGCTGCTGCTGCTGCTGCTGGCTCCTCCGCCGCTGCTGGCTCTTCTGCTGCTGCTGGCTGCTCTGTTGCTGCCGCCTTCCGCTTCTTGCCTGCTGCTGCCGGCTTCTCAGCAACCGCTGCGCCTGCCTCAGCTGCTGCAGACGTGCCTGCACCATCCGCTGCTGCTGCGGGTACTGCTGCTGCAGGTGCAGCAGCTGCTGCTGCTGCCTCCGCCTCCTCATCTGCTGATGCCAGCAGCGCCGCATGCTGCCCCCCAAAGCAGAACTGCAGCACGCGCCTGTTGCCAAACGCCTTGTGGCGCCGCATGCGCGTGGGCTGCTCGTTATCATCCTCGTCCTGGCCCTTAGCCATCTGGTAGTTCACATTGCTGCCCCAAGTGAATGCGTTCCCGGACTGCGTCACGCATGCCGAAACATGCATGCCAGCAGCAATGCCAGACACCTTCTCTTCTGCTAGCCCATCGCTCTCGTCCACTGGCTCAGGGTCCGGCAGGCAGATCGTCTCCTTATCAACAGGCTTGGGGATGTCCCTGCGCCCCAGCATGCCGTAGTTGCTGCTGCCAAAGCTCAGCACCTTGTGCTGCTTTGTCAGCGCCAGCGAGTGGTGCTCGCCGCCTGCAATCGCTGCCACGCCCTTACTCAGCGCCGGCACTGCTGCGGGCGCCCACACACACTGCTCAGCATCCTTATCCGCTGCTACCGGCAAGCCCAACTGGCCGCCGTTGTTCAAGCCCCACGCCGCAACAGCGCCGCTGCGCCCAATTGCAAAGCTGGCATAGCTGCCAGCGCCGATGTCTACCACCTCGGGGCCAACTGCTGCTGCGATGCCTTTTACTGCTGTTGGCTGCAGCAGCATGTCTGCTGCTGGGTACTCTTCGTTGTTGAAGCGCGGCACGCGGCCCAGCTGCCCCTGGCCTGCAATGCCCCAGGTGAGCACCTCCCCGCGCCGCGTGAGCGCCAGCATGTGCCGCGCCCCTGCTGCCAGCTTGCGCACGCGGCCGCGCACGTCCTGCAATGCGTAATAAGAGTAGACACACAGCAGCATGATGAGTAAAACGAGATGAGTACGAGAGCAGAAGCCAGGCATGTGCCGCGCGCCTGCTGCCAGCGCAAGCGGTCGCGCACGTCCTGCAAGCAGTGCAGGGGAAGCAAACAGGCAACAAAGCAGCAGCATGGGGAGTGAAACTGAGCAGGAGCAAGTGCCACTGCAAGTGGTGATGGCCTGCCGGCTGAAAAGACTTGAGCTTTTAAACTATGGCTCTTGCTAACACCAATCAGCCCAGCAACTACTGCCCTTGACGACATGCTAGCTCCCATTACGTCTACCCACACCACAAATTATAATCCATCCAAGCAACACACCTCAGGCTGGTACACCAGTGCTGGCAGCCGCTGCACCTTCACGCCCGGGCCGAAGCTGTAGAAGCTGCTGAGGTCATCCTTAAACTGGCCCCAGCCGTAGATGGCCCCTGCGTCGCTCAGCGCAAATGTAAAGCCGTCGCCAGCCACAACTTGCACGCAGGTGACGCCGTCAGGCAGGCGCGCCTTGCCTGCAGGACCAAGGTGACAGCAGGGAAGCATTGACTGTGAGAGAAGCGTATGCAAGCACATCATATGCTGCCTGTGGGCTGATTTGAATGTCTCGTTGTGACCAGACTACTGTTGTGTCAGCAGCACGAGCATGACAGCGACTGACTACTGTTTAGACAGCAGCTGCAGCCACTCAGTACTGCACAGCGTCCTGCAAGCAGCTCTGGCGTCCTCCAGGGCCGCCGTGCCACAAAGCACATAGCAGTTGCTGTAGCTGCATGAGCTCAACCAGACACACATGGTTTCTGCTGCCAGCTGCTGCGCATGTGAGCAGGTGTGCCTGCTCAAAGGATAGCGACTGCAGACCTTTGTACAGCAACTGCTGGCGTGCTGCGGCTGACGGCCTGCTGAGTAGCCGCTGTAGTCAACATCTCAGCTGGCTCTATACTTGCAAGATTCACTCCAACATTAACCACTGGATACAAGCTTGCTGAAAGCGCACCTGGCACATACGGGTCCTCCTTGCTGCTGTCGGGCTCTGGTTCCCAAGCCGTGCCTGACGTTGGCCTGCCCAGCGCTCCCTCGTCATTCACACCCCATGTGTATATGCTGCCGTCCTCTGCCAGGGCTACGGTGTGCATGCCGCCGCAGGCAACCCCCAGCAGACGCTTGCCTTCTACATCTACATGTGCTGCCCTGAATTTCTCCACTACGTCCTCCCCAAGGCCTAAAGCACCAAAACCATTGGTTCCGAGTGTGAAGCAGTATCCAGGCGTAACACCAGGCAGCAGGAACTCCTTCATTCGCTTCCTCATCGCGCTCTGAGCAGCCCTGTCCGCTGGTGCAGCACCCGCATCCTTTCGTTTGGTGGCCATTTGCAAAAAGTACAATGTTACTATGGTCGAGTGAACTTTGATCAGCGACCCATGCACTGCACAGCATACGCCAAGCAGAAGGTCTGGCCTTTATCAGCTGCAACCGACCTATGCAGGCTTCAAAACAGTTGTATGATGCTGTTGAGCAATTCAAATTCAAGTTTTAATAGGACAATGTCATGAACAAAACCTGTCGTGTCACAAGTATCTCCAGCTATTGCAGCTCCTTCTTGTGTCGATGCAGATTGATCCCCCGCTTACAGCTGTGTTTCGACGTTTGAGGGGCTACTGCATACCAAGAGCGCGAGACACGCAACAGACTGAAGTGCACAACAGCAAACTCCGTAGCCAATCATTCACAACGCTGCTTACCAGAGTTCAGCTATTCTTTTCACTTGCCTGAGTGCGACACAGCAGGGCACGCTGCCCATAACGCCCCACCAGCCCTAGTGAACAGCACCACTGTCGTTGGGTAGAGGGCCAGGCAGCATCATGAGCTACGCGTAAGCCACCTGATGGAGACGCACCCGTTAGCCGTATCGGACCTCTGGCTGCAGCTGGGCTGACACGCATGAATGCATGCAGGTACCTATTCAAGTACATCATCATAGGAGACACAGGTAGGTGATGCTGCTGTTGCCACTGCAGCTCCTATGCCACCTGTAACACAGCAGTGTGCAGTCCCACCTGCCTTATTTCACTTTCCAAGGCAATCAGCCTTCAAACCCTTCTCATGCAAGCAAACCAATTTGCACTGCTGACGTTTGCACCTCCTGCGTGTTGTCCTGCAGGCGTGGGCAAGTCATGCCTGCTGCTGCAGTTCACGGACAAGCGCTTCCAGCCGGTGCATGATTTGACAATTGGCGTGGAGTTTGGCGCTCGCATGATCAACATAGACGGCAAGCAAATCAAGCTGCAGATTTGGGACACGGTGCGCAGCCCTACCGCAGCAGCAGCTGCTCCTGCATCAGGCATGCTCTTGAATCCACCAGCATGCAGCAGCACGCATGAGCAGCAGCAGCCTATACATCTTGTTCTGAGTCCTGCAGGTGCAGACTGTAACACCAGCAGCTGCACATCACACTAACCTCGTGTCTTTTTCATGTGTCGTGCTCAGTAGCTGTGTGTCCTGGCTGACACACCCGTCCATTTGCTATTCCATGCGCCCCCAGCAATGCCAGAGGTGACAGACAGCATTAGTAATCAATTGGTTGGTAATCAAATCCTTGCTGCTCAGCAGGCTGCGCGTCAGCCAGTTTTTCATACCCAAGAGTTGCCATGCAGGCACAGTCACACGTTTCGCAGTTTGAGAGCATTGGGAAAATCGCAGCAGCTTGCAGGAATGAGCTGATGTGGCTGCCATCCTGCGTGCCTGTTTGCCCCGCAGGCTGGCCAAGAGTCTTTCAGGTCCATCACACGCTCATACTACAGAGGAGCAGCCGGAGCGCTGCTGGTGTATGACATCACAAGGCAAGCGCAAGCGCTCTGGCAGCAGCAGCAGCAGCAGCGACTGTGATCAGCAGCAGCAGCTACAACAGCAGCAGGAGCAGCAGCAGGCACAGCAGTGCGTTTGTCAAGCAGCAGCAATAGCTGCTGATGCAGCTTCTCCAAGCAATGGGCTGACCGCTGCTGGCTGGCAGCTGCTGGCGCTGAACACATGCATAGCTTGCGCGCTTTCTAAGGCCTGCATTGCCAAGGATGACAGCAGCGGCTATCTGTGCTGCCAGCAGTTTAATGCCTCTTGCGTAAGCTGCACAACTTCTGCCATATATCTCAGCAACACGTGGCTTGCTCATGGGCAAGCTGCGAGTATCCAGTTTGCGGATTGGAATAAGCGAACTCGCTGTGTCTGCATGCGTACTCTGCAGGCGCGAGACGTTCAACCACCTTGCCAGCTGGCTGGACGATGCGCGCCAGCACGCCAACCCCAACATGACCATCATGCTCATCGGCAACAAGAGCGACCTCTCAGTGAGCAGCAGCGGCAGCAGCGGCAGCAACAGCAGCGGCAGCAGCACATGAGGCGTCGGAGGCGTTGATTGTTATTGTTGCAGGGGGTTTGCTGCAGCAGCGGCACAGGCTTCCGCAGCAGCAGCACCAGCAGTGCACTTGCAGAGCAGCAAGCAAACGTAGTGGACATACTCTTGCATCAGAGATCAACAAGCTCTGTAATCGGCAACATGTGCAGTGAGCTGGCTGCGCTTGCGCACTTCGTGCACCAGGCTGCAGGCCCCTGGCGCATATGCTGGCCTGTCCATGCCGGACATCCCCTCTCATCTGCAGCACCGGCGTGCTGTTACTACTAAGGAGGGCGAGCAGTAGCAACAGCAGTCGGCGTTGTCACTGCATAGTTGTTCATATCTGCCGTGCCTTGCTGCATGCCCTATGATCTGCAGCACCGGCGTGCCGTGTCCACTGAGGAGGGCGAGCAGTTTGCCAAGGAGCACGGGCTCATCTTCCTGGAGACATCTGCACGCACAGCACACAACGTGGAGGAGGTGCGCTTTTTAAAAACTTTGTGTGCTGTAGCTAGGGTGTGGACGGTATCTGGGGACAATGCAGTTACATGCGGTTGATATACGTACAGCATCGGCCCATTTTCTTGGAGACCTCAGCACGCACAGCATACCATGCAGAGGAGGTTTGTGTTGCTTGATATTGTTCGACCAGGTGCACTCAGTCATATGAGGACGCTGTGCACAGCACAGCAGCAGTTCTGGTTGCTGGCTCACTGCTGACGCTGCCGAGGCCGCCTTCGTTCACTCCTTCTTGCTGTCCTTGTTGCTTTGTGCAGGCGTTCATCAACACAGCGCGCGAGATCTACAAGAAGATCCAGGACGGCGTGTTTGACGTGTCCAACGAGGTGAGCCGCCAGGCCTTGGGGGCTGCTGTGTCGATGGTTTCTGTATCTTGCGAGTTCATCGCAGTCAGGGGCCAAATGCTTTGGTTTGCTGTCTGACACTCGAAGCACACCTCCAGGCGACAGCAATACATTGTGCTTAGATGACAGGTTGTCCATCATCTGGGGTTCCCTGCGCTGCCCTGCACATGTACTGCCCTGCACATGTGCTGCCCTGCACATGTACTGCCCTGCACATGTGCTGCCCTGCACATGTACTGCCCTGCACATGTGCTGCCCTGCACATGTACTGCCCTGCACATGTACTGCCCTGCACCTGCCCCTCGCCTGCACCCGCACAGTCTCCTGTGCCTGCCTGTGCGACACATCGTGCCTTCAGTTGTACGGCATTAAGGTAGGCTGCAGCACATTCTGGCTGTGCCCCAAATCTGATAAATCATTGTGCTCCTGTGGTGTTCTGTTGTTGCGCAGTCGTATGGCATCAAGGTGGGCTACGGCGCTGGAGGGCCAAATGCGCAGACCATCAAACCAGGCGAGGCGCCGCCAGCCAAGAGCAGCAGCTGCTGCTGACGGCAGCACCTGTTGCTGGCGCTGCTGCTGCTGCTGCTGGAGGCCAGCTGCTGCTGGGGGCGGCTGCAGCAGCAGCGGCAGATGCATGGGCTGGCCGGAAGGTCGATTGCAAGCAAGCAGTGTGTGCCAGAAGTGTGCAACGCACTGGCACCTGGTTGCTCTGCATGAGATTTGCAGCTGCTTAGGCATCATCAGGCTGCTGTCGCAGCTGCTGCTGCTGCAGCGTGTATCATTACTCTCGTCTTGTTTGCTGTCTGGCCGCCGCTAGGGAGCTGGGCTAGTATTTTCTGGTTAGTGGCTGGTTGCGTGAGATGCGTCGCTGAGCAAGTTGCGGCCTGGTGCCTCTTTTAGGCAAGGGGTGGTGTGTGTGGTACACCTGGAGGTTGGTTGGTTTAGTTGATGCCACACACACACTTAGTTGACTGCTGCGGTCACGGTGCTGCTCATTTTTATGGTCTTAAAGTCTTGCGCCGTGCGCGGCGCTTGCACTCGGCGCAGTTACGTGCACAGCTTGTAAACTCACGCGAGGCAGCAATTGCGGGCATGCAACGTTGCTGCAGGAGCTACTGGCTAGGGCCACGAGGTGTTTGTGTCCTCCTTGTGTTTTAGCGTAGAAGTGCGGCCTGTGTGGCGACTCCAGCGAGATACTGCAGCAGCATAACGCTTGGCAGGTGGCTGTTCACTGTGCACAGCCACACGTGTGGCTGCTGGTCATGCTGCATAATGCTCTCTTTTGGCACGGGGACTGTATGACTGTTCCAACGGTTACTGCTGCGGAGGTGTGGTGTTTCCGACGTGTAACATTCTTCCACTGCTCACTTACGCAGTAAGCAATGCTTGTTTCGATTTGTCGCTGTTGAGTGCTTTGTGGCCTTGTGAGCTGCGTCACTGCCGCTGCAGCTGCGGGTGGGCGGCGGCTGTGCCCGGTTACCACTTGCGGTTTGGTGACAAGGTGCTGTAGGTGGTGCCAGTGTAAGCAGAAGGATGCAGCAACTCGATTCACAACACGAGTGTATGCACGGTAAATTGCTTTATATGAATGGCGCATGTTGGTGTGAATCAAAGTCGTTCTGATGATGTTCACCTGAGCTGCAGTTGACCTGCAGTTGACCTGCAGTTGAAGGTGTTAGAACAGGGTCATAGGAAGGGGAGTTGCTGCACACGTCGGCTATATATAGCTCGCAAATGATTTGAGTGGAATCCAATCACAATGACCTTCCAACTCAATCGTCAATCACACAGAGCATAGAACAACATGTCTGGAAAAGCAGTGATGGTCATGGTGCTGCTGGCGTGCGTGCTGGCCGCACAAGGTGGGCATATCAACTGCAAAAACCATTGTGTTGTCCGCATGCTTTTATCCGGATCGGACTCGGGCCACAGAGGATGGCTGCAATTCCGGAAGTGGCGTAACTCACAGCCAAACCCCTTCTTCGTGGGTTCTTTCATGAACAGCTCGACCCATGAACAAGTTTACCGTCAGAGGTCTGCTGGGCGTCGACCGCATAAGCCCGGAGCAGATGATGGCGAACAACCAGCGTGCTCAGGCTACAACCGCCCAGGTAAAAGCTCGAGATAGCAGCAGCGTCCTCCTATCGGTAACCACACGCCACTTGAGATTGTAAGATTGGAGTGGCTGAAAGATAGGGCGCTGCTGCGGCATCACCGCGTGTGCTGACGCAGCAGCAGCAGGCCTGACCAGCAGCAGCTGCACAAGTGTTTTTGCCGGATTGCCGATGTACTGCTGCTGCACAGAGACAGTAGCCAGCACCCCAACTGAAACAAACAATAACACTGCCACATGGCATGTCACAGGGGCTGATGCTGCATGTAGCTGCTTCGCAGTGGCAATCGAGGTATCTGTTATCACCTCACACTATGCCTGATCAAGCCTGATTCAGGGGTGAGGCAGGGTGTTTGAACCACGGTGTGCAAAGCACGTATCCTGATGATACAAGCCTGCGCAGCAGCGAGAGAGGCTCAGCCGCACCGCACCGCTGCTCAAGAAGTGGCTTCACTTTCAAACATTACTGCGTCCCTTTGACAAGCTGTGTGCGACCTGCCCTCACTTGCACCCATGCCACCCTGCAACCCTGCAATGCAGTCCTTTGAAGAAGCTGTCAACGCGGGCGCCAACCCACGCCTCACAGCAAGGGCAGGCAGGGTCGGCTCATTCATGAGCTGGGCTTCTGCAAGCGCCGCAAGCAACCCCAGTGCAGGCGCTGGCCAGGCAACGTTTGACATGGCTGAACGCCTGGCACCATACCTGCCCTAAACTGATCCCAAAAGCACCCAAGCTTAACAGCTGAAGCTGCAGTAGCTGGGTCTACCAGATGACTGGGTACAGGCGTGTGCATGTGGATCAGGGCTTTAACTTGTTTTGTGTGTGGGGCATGTTTTGCGTTGGCAAGTATGTACAAGTATCAGTGGTGATGATGAGAACACACACCGTTTGTCAGGCGATCCAGGAGTGTGCATTGTATGGCACTTGAAGGATGAAAGCCTTGTGCAGCATCGGTGTGGGCATGGATGTTTGTGATTGCTGCACATGCGCGCTCGTGTACTTCAAGCTGTAGCACTGCCGCATGCAAGAGCTGCTGTTTGGCGATCAAGCCCTGCAGTGCAAACTGCGACACACAGAAGGTTGGTTGAGGATTTGGTGAGGCGTGCTGCTGCCCTGCAGCCAGCACGTGCACTGACGAGGCTTCAATGTGTGGATCTGACAAGTTGTGGATTGTACATCTGTTGAACGTGCACCGACTGCGAGCTAGCAGTGACAGGGACTGTGGGGCAGAGCTCTTGTATCCTAGTTGCACAGACAAGCGCGAGAAACTGTTGCGGACAGAGGATTGTCATTGTACACGTAAGCAGCGGACCTAAGCTGTTCAAATCAGCCTCAACCAGCTGGTGAGCGTGCGTGCAGTACTATTCCGTCAGACAAAGGCTGACGTACGTTGCTGCTTGAGCCAGGCACTGCTGCATTGTTGAACCGAGGTCATCTCCCTCGTCATTACCCAAGTCATAAAACGTCACGTTGTAATGCACGTCGTGTGCCGTGCACGCATCATGCATACGATTAAACAAAACCCTTCATGGTGCAGTTGTGCACAGTATGGTTGATGTTCCACACGCATCAACGCAATTGGGGATGATCCCATGACAGCTCACATGTATGATCATGTTTGGAAGGGTCCTGTCATTGCACACAGGGCGGCATTGCACGACACCATACTGCACGAACAAATAGGTGAATGTGAAGGGGTGATGTGGTGAGGCGGCTGCTGCGTTCTGCCAGCCACTTTAATGCGGCAAGCAACAAGCAGCTGTTCAATAGGTCTACCAGCCTGCATGCAAAAAGCCAGTGACTGAGTTCGCTGGCACAGCACTGTGCATGCACTGTGCCTTTCCTTTGTCACTGTACTCTTGTCAAAATGCGTAAGCTAGTCATGCGCAGTGCACGCAGGGAGCGGTTAAGCAAGCAGCTGTGATGGATGCTTCGCTTGTGAACTTGCATGATTGGGGTTCCTTCTCCTCGTTGAGTGCAGCATGTAATGTAATGTAATGCAATCCATGACAAGCAGCACTGCAGTGGCGTTGTCTGTCGCGGCGAAGCATGCACAACAATGATGCCACTGTTGAGTTGTGACCACCTGACAATATGGCGGCGTGCTGTGATGTTGCACAGCTACTCTGGCTGTGTTTGTGGTACTACCACCCAGAGGCATGGGAGACAGCCTGTGACTCACGGCTCTGTTCCTACTCAGTAGGAGCCCCCCAAGGGAGAGGCAGATCCATTTTAGTGTGCAGCCAAAAGCTCTTGTGCACGAGAGCGTATCACACCTTGAACCAAGGTTTATACGCATGTGCCCCAAGCTGTGTTGTGCTTTCTTGTCTGGCGTTGCTGCTTTCGTCTGCTTTGCAGACCTGAGTTTTCATAGTTTTTGATTGTGCCGTCAGCTGCTGTAATTGAGCAGGCCCTAAAAGACGACTCAGCCTCAGGCTTTGAGTCATAGGCGGCCGCTGCCTGACTGGAGGGGGCCCAGCCTTCTAACAACATGTTGTTGTACAAGCAACTACGCATTCCGTTGCAACCAACCAGCCTGAGGCGACGTGTCAGACAGTATGGTCGCTGATACGGTACAGCTTGGGCTTGCCCAAACTAAATGCAATGGCGCTGTGATGTTACATGGTCAAACCACAGCACACTCCAGCCCCAAAACATGATGGCCGGCCGTCAATCATAACAGTATCGCCATCAGCCAATCTGCGCAGTACTCTCAGCTAAGCTGCAGTGACTTCAGCGCACACTTTGCCGCCAGCAGCTGCAGGCTCTCCCCCATGTGCTGCTGAGCCAGCGCCAGCCGGCCGGCCAATCACAACAGTGCCATCACCAGCCTGCATGCGCAGCACTCCGAGTGCTGAGTCAGCTAAGCTGCAGCGACTTCAGCGCACACTTTGCCGCCAGCAGCTGCAGGCTCTCCCCCATGTGCTGCTGCGCCAGCGCCAGCCGTGCCCTGGTGTCATCTGTTTCAAGGGCATTCACGCTGCAGCGCAGCAGCTTCAGTTGCTCCTGCAGGCAGATTGGACAGCGCAACATAACCGTGGTCACACAAGTAGGGCCTAATCGCATCAAGTTGCTGTGCTGCAGAGTGCATTTACGCTGCAGCGCAGCAGCTTCAGTTGCTCCTGCAGGCAGTAACACAGTACAATTCGGCAAAGTCTATTTGTAACAGCTTCACGTAGGTCACTAGAGGCAGTCAGCTGACACTGAGCATCATCATCCCATGTATGCGCAGGTCGAAGGCGGCATGGCGGCCGCAACCGTTGCCATGCACATCCAACATTTGAGCTCCTGCTGCTGCTCCTGCTGCTGCTGCCGCGCACCTTGGGTGAAGCTTCAGGCACATGCTGCAGGGCAGCAAAAGACAGCCGGGCTGCTGTCTCTGCTAAATCTGCGGCAGGGCTGCTGCCGCTGCTGCTGCTGCTGCTGCTGTTGTTGTTAGCTGCTTCTGATGTGCTGGATTGATCCTCCTTAAGTAATACAGCGCTGTCAGGACTGCTGCTGCTGCTGCTGCTGCTGCTGGGTGTTGCCTCAACTTCAACAGCTGCTGCTGCTGCTGCTGGTATGAGGGGTGCTTTTGGCCACCAGTACATGGCATGCTGCAAAGCTGCTGTGTGTTTTGACCTGAACTTCATTGACAGGTTTTGAAGATCCTGCAGCAGCAGCAGCAGAAGGAGAAGCGCACAGGTGACACTTCCACAACAAAGAATGCTGCGCTGTGCTGTGGTCTGGTCAGAGCTTATCCGCACAGTGATTGCACACTCAGCAAGATGAGAGGCAGGCAATTGCACAGTCAACAAGATGCATAGCAGGCTGATGAGAGACGCGTACAAAGTGAGTACAGCAGCTAGCTGTGTTTTGGTGTGTGAGCAGCACGGCCGGATTGTGTGGCGTTTGCGACCGCATGCGGATGAGAGACGCGTACAAAGTGAGCATAGCAGCCAGCTGTGAAGGTGTGTGAGCAGCACGGCCGAATTGTGTGGCGTTTGCGACCGCATGCGGATGAGAGACGCGTACAAAGTGAGCATAGCAGCCAGCTGTGAAGGTGTGTGAGCAGCACGGCCGNATTGTGTGGCGTTTGCGACCGCATGCGGATGAGAGACGCGTACAAAGTGAGCATAGCAGCCAGCTGTGAAGGTGTGTGGGCAGCACGGCCGGTGTTTGTGGCATCTGCAAGTGCCTCACTGTATCATGTGCTGTACAAACCAGCAACACCTCAACAACCTACAGTGAAGTTGCACCCACAACAGATCCAAACGCTCTTGCTCACCTGCATTGTTGTCTGCAGCTGCTGCAGCTGCTGCTGCACCGCCTGCCTGTCCTGCAGCGGGCCATCTTGCACCGCCTCCACATTGCCCCGCACAAACGGCTGCACCTGGGTGACGCGTGTGACTGCAATCCGGGCTTCTGCCTGGACCTTCACAAGCGCACCAACTTGCAGGCTCTTCACTTCAAGCACCTGCAGCAGCAGCAGCAGCAGCAGCAGCAGCTTTACGGTGAATCACACAGCTGTACATGTCACCATCAGCACTGGTACACCAAAGTGCAGTGGCCACGAAGCTGACCGGCAGCTAATGCATTGAACACAGTCTGCATCCTGTCCACAGAGTTTGTTGGGTGGATTACAAAGAACAAGTTTACAATCCAGCATCGGCCAACCGCAACAGTTGTGCCGCCTCACCCTGCACAGCGTGCCCATGAGCATCACAAAGTTGCGCCTTACACAGGACTTGGATCATTCCTTTCAACAGTATCAGGCCACAGCTGCAGCGGCTAGCAACAGTTGTGCCGGCTCACCCTGCACAGTGTGCCCATCAGCATCACACAGTTGTCCTCGGCGCAATACATCTGCCACCCATCACATTCACAACATCTGCCGCCCAATCACTTAAAATTAGTTATAAATTGGACACAGCTTCAGCTGACACTAGCCACAACTTGTGCCGCCTCACCCTGCACAGAGTGCCCATGAGCATCACAATGTTGTTTCCACAGTAACCTTCTGTTGCTGACCAAATCCAAAACTCCGGACCCAGCTGTTAACAAATTGCGCCGCCTCACTGTACACTCACCCTGCACAGTGTGCCCATGAGCATCACAAAGTTGTCACCCACAAAGGCGTGTGGGAATGCAGATGCCCTGCTGCCGACAGGGTCTCCCAGCTGCTCAACCACCACATGGCCAATAAATTTGTTGCGCCCGGGGTTCGAAAGCACCTCCTCTAGCATTGCTAGGTAGCGGGCTTCGTACAGGTGCAGCGTCTTGACGGAGCCTGCGCAGGGAGCAGCAGCAGCAGCAGGAGCAGCAGCAAGCGCGGCAGCGTAGTTAGGCTGCTGCTAGCGCCAGGTAGCGGGCTTCGTACAGGTGCAGCGTCTTCACGGAGCCTGCGCAGGGAGCAGCAGCAGCAGCAGCAGCAGCAGCAGCAAGCGCGGCAGCGTAGTTAGGCTGCTGCTAGCGCCAGGTAGCGGGCTTCACACAAGTGCAGCGTCTTGACGGAGCCTGCGCAGGGAGCAGCAGCAGCAGCAGCAGCAGCAGCAGCAAGCGCGGCGGCGTAGTTAGGCTGCTGCTAGCGCCAGGTAGCGGGCTTCGCACAAGTGCAGCGTCTTGACAGAGCCTGCGCAGGGAGCAGCAGCAGCAGCAGCAGCAAGCACGCCAGCCTACGGAGGCTGCTGCTAGTGCTGGCGTGGAACGACTGCCTAAAGTCTGTGAAACCAGCATCGTCATCTAGCAGAGTGCCTGCTGCGTTGACACATATGACACGATGAAACATGCCTGTGCGTACATGCACCTGCACAGACGTCACCTAGTACCCCCGCAAACCCTGAAGCTGCAACAATGCTCTCCACAGTACTCTCCTTACCAGGCAGGAACACTTCCTCCACAGAAACATGGCTCCACCCCCTGACATATCTGATAGCTGCATGAAGAAATAAATATATATTTGACTGGTTTAAAAAAAGGGTCTCACCTGGAAGGAACACTTCCTCCACTGGAAAAGGCAGCAGCGGCACCGCCATAGGGAACTGCACAGCCTCCTGCAAGTCACCTGGTGCAGCATTGACAGCCAGGCAGCAACAGCAGCAGGCTCAGCAGATCGTTTAGTTGTTATCAGCAGCTGTGCTCACGCTGTTTCACTGTGTAAGTTGCTGCTGCTCTGGTGCAAGCCACGCATGCTCTGATTACGGTCGGCCCTGGCCATTGCATGCAATTCTTGCCTTCAGAGAGCCGTGTCTAAAGCTTCGCAGGGGTGTGCCAGCTACCCAGCAGGCAGAAACTTACTGTTCTGCTGAGAGAACACAACACTCATGTCCAGTTTGTTCAGGAAAGGCTCGTCCAGAGGGTCCCCTCCCATGCTGTCATCTGCTGCTGCCCTGACCAACTGCTGCACTGCCCTCGCCCTGTGGTGTGGCCTGAGCTGCCTAACAGCAAGCAGCACAGGCCTGCTACTGCCCTGATTGTTGGCACAATGGCTGCGTGTCTGATGAGCAGTAATCATGTGGGCTGTTGCAGGCAATGGGTGGCTGCAGACGCCGTGGTGCTAATGACTGATGTGTGGTGCACTGAGAGTGTGGCAAGAGAGTGCTGCTGGAATACTGCCAGTGAACAGCGGAGGCGAAATACGTGGCTTTTGACGATACAAAATTGTAGACAAGGATCGCCTTCCTTACCCTTGACTGTGGAGAAATCGGAAGCGGTTCTCGGTTCTAGTTGAAAGTGACAGTCCTGGACCCCGCGTGTCTTTGAATTGCATGTGCATCCGCATAAGCGAAAACTTCGCGCATGGTAGTTTAGCTTGACGTATTTGTGTCACGGCTACTGGTGGCCGGATTCGTTGGACCTGTGTCATAGCAGTAGCTTGCTCTTCTGTGAGCAGTACTTCTGCCTGCTGATCCTTCTCAAAGCTGTGTCCGCGACAACCGGTTCTTATACCTGAGTGGCTGAGCTTTACGGCTTTTGCTAGAGTATCCGTGTCACAGCTCCATTGCTGAGGCACGCCTCCAGCAACAGCAGCAGCAGTAGCAGCAGCGCAGGGCCTGTAGGCGCCCTGGCGCCCTCAGGGGCACAGTGGCAGGATGTTTTATCATGTCACCATCAGCCAGAACATCGACCTCGAGCCGATGTACTTCGGGCCTAAGCTGCGGGAGACGATCAGGCTCAAAATTGTAGACAAGGTGTGCTGCTGCCTGCAGCACAAGCAGCAGCAGCAACCGTGTTCCTGCAAGCATATTTTGGCGGCTTCTGCAACAGCAGCACCAACAGAAGCAACAGAGAACAGCCGGCTTAATTGCAACTGCTGCAGGTGCCAGCGGTCGCACTCAGAGGCCAGCAGCAGCTGTGCCCAGCAGCATGCATCCAGCGGCAGTTGACGCTACAGCCTGCATGCGCGTAAGGCACGTCCAGTGCTGCATGCACATCCGTTCACCACCACTGATAGTGAATAGAACTGCTGTTATGCGACTCATCATTTGCTGACCAGCAGCAGCACCTTCATGTATGTGGCGTGGCGTTTTTGTGCTGCAACTCATGTGTCCTGCTCTGCATGTGCTGCAACGGCAGGTGGAGGGCACATGCAGTGCCAAGCATGGCTATGTGCTGTCAGTGCTGGCAGTGGATGACATCTCCAAGGTGTGCAGCATCACATGTGATTGTTACAACTGTTATTACTGTT
The DNA here is from genome assembly GCA_004335835.1 of Scenedesmus sp. ARA3. Lineage (NCBI taxonomy): Eukaryota > Viridiplantae > Chlorophyta > Chlorophyceae > Sphaeropleales > Scenedesmaceae > Scenedesmus > Scenedesmus sp. ARA3. The sequence continues at coordinate 33,983 of RWJK01001816.1, read as the reverse complement.
ATTTTGCTGTCATATCAGCCGACCTCTCATCAAAAGCCGGGGTGATCAGCAGCCTGGAATCACGCAGGCAGCCGAAGATGCTGCCAGTCACAGCGCTGTGCAACAGCTGCAGCTGGGCTGCCTTTTTTTGTTGCAGCAACAGCAGCACTGCTGTTGGGAGGACGGCAACGAGCTAAATGATGTCAAGGCAGAGTCAACAACGCGACACTGCTGTACCTTGTTGCTGCTGCTGCTGCTGCTGCTGATGCCCTTTCTTCTCAGCTTCTTGGCCTGCCACTCTGCTGCTGCTGCTGCTGCTGCTGCTGCTGCTCAGGGCAAGATCCGGCAGGACGGCAGCGGGCTGGCCACCTTCAAGGCGAACTTAAATCGCACAGTACTCAGGCCTTGCTGCTGCTGCTGCTGCTGCTGCTGCTGCTGCTGCTGCTGCTGCTCAGGGCAAGATCCGGCAGGATGGCAGCGGGCTGGCCACGTTCAAGGCCAACTTCCAGTGCATCACCTTCAGGCCCTTCAAGGGCGAAGTACTGGACTGCATTGTGAACAGCGTGAACAAGGTGATGACAATTTAAGTGTAATAAGACAGTTTCAGGCATGGTAAATGCACAACCGTTCACCTGCAAGCAATGCTGATCTGTCTATTATCGTCATTTCATGATGTCAGGGACTAATGATATTCATAGCAATGGCCACAGGGTGTGCCAACTGCATTTGCCCTTTCTGTGCTATTATATTTCAGTGAAGAAGGGGTCATGTATACGGCTCCCAAGTGTGCTGGGCTGCGTAGTGAACAGCGTGAACGAGGCGCGGCTGCCAGCGGCAACTGTGGCCATGCGCCGCATCCAGCTGGCTCTTAAAAGGAGGCGCACGTGCTTTCAGCAGCAGTGCCTGGCAAACACGGGCTACACGTAACTGCATCATCCTAGGGTTGCTGTGACAGCCAAGCAGGCTCCACAAAAAGCTGCTCGAGAGATTCAGCCAGCACGCTGAAACCCCGGCATGCTGCATTCAAACTGCTGAGCTTCCCCCGCTGCTTCTTATACTGTTGCTGCTGCTGTCGCTGGTGCGTTGCATATGTGCTCATGCAGATGGGCTTCTTTGCTGATGCTGGGCCTGTCCAGATCTTCGTGTCGAGCCACGTGAGTTGCAAAAAGGCAGCTGAAGCAGTTTGAGCAAGACACTTGGTGCGGTACAAACCGTTTGATTAAGGCAGTAAGACAGTTTTGACAAGAGCATCAGCGTTGCCAGGTGCTGCTGCCACAAGGTTGTGCAGCTCAGGGAAGCTGCAGGTGTAGTTGTGCAGCTGCAGGCAGCAGCCAAAATCAGCTGCACTTCTGAAAACATCTCACAAATTGCATGGAATTGCTCTTGTTTCCCTGTGGACTTTTAGCCTAAAAGTCCACACTTTTAGAGCAGGTCCAGCTCGTTGCACAATGCACCTATGAAACCTGCGCTCTGAACTTCGCTTTCTGGGCTGCAGCTCATCTTGCAGGAGTACGATTGCGTCACTCCCCCCAGTATGCACCCACTGATGCTGTTGCTGTCTTACTGCACTGCAGCACAAAGTTTGTACCCTCAGCTTGGATGTTTACGAGTACTCCACTCACCCTAGTATGCACCCACTAGTGCTGTTGCTGTGTTACTGTACTTTCCATGCTGCAGCTGATCCCGGATGACTTTGAGTACTCCACTAATCCAGTCACCCTAGTATGCACCCACTGGTGCTGTTGCTGTGTTGCTGGCTTCTGTACCTTGCAGCTGATCCCGGACGACTTTGAGTACTCCACAGTGAACGGCGACGCTTTCCTCTCTTTGGACGCCACCAGTCAGGTGCGCAGTGAAACGTGGACAGAACACACAAGCAGGGATAGGGCAGGGAGGCTGGCTGCAAACAGGCGGGGGTGGTGCTGGGACTTGCTACTGAATAGACCACAAGCGGTGTGGCTGGGTGCAGCTTACGCCACGCTGCGCAGAATATCCTGTACTGCAGACCACGGGGCATGTCCTGCAAGCAGTTGCTGCAGGCTGCAGCCGAGAGCTGCTACCACGGATCCCGTTGCCTGTAGCTTCATCAACCGTGTGTGTACTGCAGTGCTGGCTGCAAGCTTTGTCACAAATTTCAAAACATCTTATGGTGCCTTTGCTGGTGCTGTGCAGATCAAGGAGGGCAGTGAGGTCCGCATCAAAGTGCTGGGAGTGAGGACAGACCTAAACGACATGGTGCGCCACCCCTGCACTGCTGATTGTGCTCTCCCACATGCTGCAGTTGCCTGCCTTTTTGTAGTGCAAATTTGCTGCTGTTTTGTTTTGCAGCGTGACCCCATGTGTTGACCGTTCGAGTCTCATGTCCAGAGCGTTGCACTGCTGCCATGATGGGCAGCCTGAGGTCAATGTCTTGCTGCTGTACACTGCTCTGGTACTGCATGCTTACATATCCTGCTCTGTTACTCCTAAAGCAGCTTACACAGCCCGCCAGCATCACTGTGCAGGGGTACTGATGCATACCCGTGCCTTGAATGACCTATACTTGCTGTTACTGCGATGCTGCAGTTCTGCATCGGGACGATGAAGGAGGACTACCTGGGAGTCATCAACGAGGGGGCGTAAGCGAAGATTGAAGCAGCTCTGGATTGCAGTGGCACGTGTTGCATGTGGCGGGGCTCAGCATAGTGTGGTCCAAGGGTGACGCCATGTAAGCAAAACACAGTGCATAGCAGTTGAACGCCATGTAAGCAAAACACAGTGCATAGCAATCGTGTTATGCTGACAAACGTACGCGGATTTGACAATATCGGGCGAGACATGGATGTTGATTCTCGAGGGCAATCTTCTGGACACTGTTCGAAGGCGGGGCTGAAATACGATTGATTGTTTTGTTGAAGTGAAAGATCGAAAGGATGATGCCAGAGTCATGAGGCCGTTTGGCAGCAGGCGAAGGGCGGTCTTGCTGTGCTTGCCCATTCTCCTGCTCTTGCCAGCAGCACCGCCCGCAGCAGCCGCTATTTCCCCTTGTGTATCCGAAGCAACTCAGCTTGCTGGAGGCGATGTGAGCGTATCGCAGGACTGTCGCTACACGCCTGGCTTGAGCTCCTTCACAGGCGTGCTTGGGCTCCCGGGAGGCCCGCCAGCGTTGATCAAGGATATTGGCACGGAAACGTCAGCTGCAGCTGCATCTGGTAAGGCCCTTGCACGCCTGCAGTGCTATCCTGGTAGCCCTGTTAGCAGGCGTGCACTGCATTGCTTGGTGCACGACAATGGGACCTCTTACATGCACGGCGTTGCTCCCCACCAATCCAGCAACAGCTAAATTATGATCCCATGTGTTCCTTGCAGGCACAGCTGCATCCATCAGCTGTACCTATGTGGTGCTGGCTGGCTTTGAGCTGCCAGATCCACGCAGTCCTGCAGGCCTTATACCAGTTGGCCTGCGAGCCAGCAGCAGTGCCACGGCTAGTGGGGGGCATGTTGCCTTGCAGGACGTGCGGATCCTGGTTGACAGCAGCACGTTGCAGCAGCATGTTGAGTACTTCAGCCAGCAAGGCAAAGTCAAGATATACACGGTGAGCAGCAGCTGCCGCAAGCGCCCGCTGGCCAGCAGTGTGTGATATTCAATCCAAGCATCACTCACAGAACATCAGCTATGCAAAGGCTGTCGTTATGTTGTGCATACAGGTTGAAGACTGCATTCGCATTTAGGTCGCATGTGTTTTGCACGATTGCGTTGCATCACCATTGTGCCATGTGCCTGCTGGCAACATCAAGCAGCAACTGATAGCATGCCCACAAATGTGAGCAACGTTGCTGTCAGGAGACGCCGGCTTCTTCAACGCAACTATCATATGTGCTGCCCTCTGTGCTGGGCCCACCAAAGTCAAGCACTGACATGCTATCCTGCTCTGCCGTTGCTTGCAGGATTCTGCCACATTCTTGCATGTCAACTATGTGTGGATGCCGCAGGCAAGCTGGCAATCTGTCGGGCTGCTGTTGGCGAGCAGCTTGCAGGATGCTCGGTCAACCAGCAGCGCAGCAGGGTTGACCGGCAGCAGCAACAGCAGCAGCGCGGCGCTTGCAGGACCGCCGCCAAAGTACGGACCGCCGCCAAAGTACGGCTATGTGCTTTCGGCAAGCAACGCCACGTTTGTGCCGCTTTTTGAGCGACTGGGTGGGGTTGACACCCCTGTGCAGTCGCTGCTGTACGTAGATGGGAATGTGACGCTGTCGAAGCCACCTGTCCCTCAGACAGGCATGCTAATGGAGCGGCCACTGGCGCTTGTGGGCCTGTCCTTCACTTTAACCGGCCTTGACCTGGCTATGCAGAGGAACAGCATAATCATGTCTTCCACGTGAGTGAGGTCAACGCAGCCGGTTGTTTGACCGTGCGTGTGGGAGGTCCACAGGCGCAGCACGACCTCCTGTCGAAGCATGCTGTTGTGCAGAACATGCATGCAGCAGCTGCAGTGCCAATGCCATGTGGCCTGCTCTGTGTGCAGCGACACCCGGCCGGTAAGCTCAGTGCAAACATGCATGCAGTACACACATGCAAGCGCATGTACAAGTGTTACACGGAAGCAGCAGTTCCAGCAGGTGGCTGACGTCCTTGCACACACAAATACCTTGCATGCAGGGCTTAGTCGCCACTGCCATGCAGTCAGCAGCACGTGCGGTCAGGCACACACTGCTGCATGCTGAGGCGCAGCACCTGAGCATACACCCAGCTGTACATTCAACAGCAAGCTATCAGCTGAATGCGCTTTAACTCACCTGCCGTGTCTGCCTGCTGTCCTGCAGCTGGTCAAACATGACTGTTGACTCGCTGGTGCTAGAGAACATGGCGCCTGGTGATGCACGCAGCGCTGAGGTGGCACGGCCTCTGAGCGTCAGCAGCGCCAACAACCTATGGGCGTTGTATTATCCCCGGGGCGAACAGCGGCTGCTGCTGCGCAACGTTACGTTTGTGATGGGCTCGCAGACTGAGCTGGACTACTATCTGTATTGGTGAGGCGGCGCGCAGCAGCAGGTTTCCCGCAGATCAGCAGTTTGAGTCAACCATTGGTGCGGTTGCACTAATTATGCGATGACTGCAGGCTGTGCAACAATTAGTTGATGCAGTGCACCTCTGCCGGTTGGCAGGTCACAGCTGTCAGTCTGGCTGCGGCTCTGTTGTTGCTTTTATCAGTGCATGGCAGCAGGTGCGGCACCGGCGACCAGCCCATTGGCATATGTTGCTGCAACTGCATTCATCCAATGTTGCTGAGTTGTTTTGCGTCTTGCAGGGCAACTGTGTATCAGTCTTCGCTGCCATACTTCAAGCAGCTGGCAAAGTTCATCCGGGATGTAATCCAAGTCAGAAAGTGGCAGGTGCGCCGACCACGCACATGTAGCTTATGGTGCAATGCGCAGCTGCCCCATCCATGTCCCTTGTGCATGCGGATGCATTGTCATGCAGTTGTTGTGTCAGCCATGTCTGGCATAGCTGGTTGTTGTATGGCAGGAGCTGTGGCTGGGAGGCAACCTGTGACTGTATGCAGACACTCCAGTGAGCGTTTGCTCATGCCTGCCCAGCATGCTTGCACCTACAGCATCGCCGATCGCTGGTCGCATCCATGCTGCTGCTGCTGATGCCCTGATGTAAATCATTTGTATTGACTGTGCCTTGGCTGCTATTTGGTGTGGCGTGCAGCTGGCTGACAGCGAGAATGACAAGTCAGTGATGGTGGTCAAGCAGGACGCAGGCTCCTGCGTGATTGAAGACACGCTTTACACAGTGCTGCCCAAAGTGGCACCGCCGCTGCCTGTGCCAGCACTGGACCCCCAGCTGCAGCTGCAGCAGACGCAGAAGTCGCCGCTGGTGTCGGCAGTCAGCAACGCCTCAATGCTGCTGGTGGGTGGCTGCCTGTGGGGTTGCGCAGCAGGCAGCGATTGAGGCTGGCCAGGCTATAGCTGGTTGGTGGCCCAAACGTCACCAGCAGCTGCACGCATAGCAGCGAACCCTGCAATGAATATACCTTGTGGTGATTGAGGCTGGCCAGGCCCTAGCTGGTTGTTGTCTAATGTCACCAGGAGCTAGGGCAGTAGCTTGTGCATGTGCACTGGCCGTCCATTGAAACCTGCAGTGGTCATTGTGCTTGGTGTTGCGGCTTCTGTGCCCAACAATGGGACGTGTCACAATTGTTGATTGAGGAACCAATGCTGCTGCTGCTGCTGCTGCTGCTGCTTGCTGCTACTTGCAGGACCAGCTGGAGCCGCTGGGCGGTGCAGAAGCAGGCAGGCAGCACGTGATACTGCTGCGCACCAACATCTCGTTGCCGCCAGCAGCAGCCAGCGACAGCAGCAGCAGCAGCAACGGCAGCCAGCAGCAGCATAACAGCGCATTGCTGAGCGTCCCTCCTGGCGGTGTGCCTGTGCCATATCCTGTCAGCCTGCTGAGCGATGTTGCGACGCATCGCAGCAGCGAGCTGGATGTGGGCTTCCGGCGCGCGCTGCTGTCTGTCCTAGGAGATGCACAGGATGGACAGCTGCAGGTGGGCTGGTGCTGTACTATATTCCCGCTTGTAACTTGGTGGCAGCATTGTTTGTAGTCTTTATATTGATATAGAATTGTGGGGAGTTGGGTGCTGGCAAGTCAGGGCGCTGCTGACACTGCAGACGCTGTGCAATGGCAGCGACTGTGTGCATGGTGCGCTTCAGCTGAGTGCAGGCAGTCGCCCTGTGCTGGAAGTGCTGCTTACTGCTGTCCTGCCTTGAACATTGTGCCTGCAGGTGCAGCACCTGGTGCTGCGGGGCCTGGCTCAGGGCCCTGGCGCAGCAGCAGCACCCTCCATCAACAGCCCTGATGTGTGGACGCTGCTGCTGTGGGCTGTCAACAGGTGCGTGGCTGCGCTTGTGTTGGGCTATGCTGGTGTTGCTACGCAAGGGCCCTGCAGCTCGGATCATACGGCGCAGCACGGCAGTGTGGCAGGGGCTGTTGCGCTTTTTGCAGCATCTGTGTAACTTATGCCTTGTAGCCACACAGCTGTACTGCTGTTAATTGATGGGCGATATGTGGTAGCAGTCACATGGCGCCTGCTCTGGCAGTTTCTGAACCTGAAGATGACAGCATGGACGCCTGGCAGCAAAGTAGAAGACAACATGCACGTGGCGCAGGCGAGTCTGCTGCTACCCATCATCTTCTGCTGTGCCGTGCGGGCCATCTCCACGTGCATTGTCATCTGTAACAGGACGAATCTTTACAGTGCATGTTTATTGTTATTGGTCTGCGCAGGAGCGCTGTTGCGAGCGTGGCAGTGTCCGGCACCACTCTGGAGCTGCCTCCGCAGGAGTACCAGCAGCTGCGGCAGTTGGCAGTGGAGGGCTCGGGGCAGATCGTGCTGAAGCTTGCAAGTGAGTGCAGGCCAGCCAGAGGGAAAGCCTTGGAAGAGTGCAAAAGCAGCTGTTGGCGGTTCAGCGAGTGATCAGCTGTGCTGCAGGGCAGTAGCTGCCAGTGCACTGGCCTGCATCACGACGCTGCTGACCCGGCTGCTGCTGCTGCTGCTGCTGCTGCAGGTGATGTGCGCCAGAACGGTGACGGGCTGCTCGTACTCAACGGCGTAGAAGCTGACAGCAGCAGCAGCAGCATGCGCATCGGCAGCCTGACTGGCCACGGCCTGAACTGCAGCAACCTCACGCTGCTTGCGTTGCCATCAGCAGCTCAGATTCCTGGCGGGTATTACTGGCCAGGCGGCGAAGTGCACAGCAGAGTTCTCACTGCAAGTGGCAAGCTGGCAGGGCAAACGCTTGCAGCAGCGATTGCTGTCCCGCTGGTGGTGATGACTGTTGCGGGTGCCGCTGTAGCAGCGCTGCTGCTGCTGCGCAAGCGGCGGCGGCGGCAGCGCAAGCAGCAGCAGAAGAAGCTTGACGAAGAGAAGGCCCGCTACAGCTACGATGATCAGCTGTTGCCTGCAGGGCCTGGCAGCAGATGCAGCCGCTGCTCTAGCTTGCAGCCAGAGCTGCTGCCGCAGGCTGCGGATGCGCAGTCCAGCAGTGAACAGCAGTACCTTGCAGCCTCGCGCATACACAGCAGCAGCCACGCCAGCAGCAGCAGACTACTCAGTGGCAGCAAGGACGCTGCGGCGGTGTGCTCTGCTTGCAGCGAGGCAGCAGTTGCAGGCGCAGCAGCAGGGCCGGCAGCAGCAGCAGATGTTGGCTGCGTTGAGGTTGGTGGCCCTCCGCGGAAGCACAGGGTCCGCAGAGTAAGCTGGGAGGTGGGGTTGCGGGATTCAGGCAGCGCTGCAGCCAATGATCAGCAGCAGCAGCGGCATAGATCAGCTCCAGGAGTAGCTGCAGCAGCAGGGGCACTCGCCTCTGACGTAGAGAATGACATGCTGTTCTTAGAGCAGAAGCAGCAGCGGCAGCGGCAGCAGCAGTCTGACACTGACGTCGACGCATGCAGCCTAGAGCAGCAGCAGCTGCAGCAGCATGGGCTGCAGCTGCTGCGCGCGTGGCCTGTTGGCACCCTCGGCCTACAGGGCTTAGGTTCTACTTGGTCAGCTGTGGATCATCAGGCTTGGCCTGAAGGGGTGCAGGCTGCTGGGCCTGACAGCAGCACTCATCTGAATCAGACAAGCTCTGCCTGGGCGGAGGGATCAGCAGCGCACAGCAGCAGCAGCGCCGTGCAGGACGGCTTGAGCTACAGCAGCTCTGCAGCAGCAGGCTGCTTGCAGTTCCTGCCGATGCATGACTGGCAGGCAGCGCAAGAGGCTGCTTCTGCCATGGGCTGCTTCGTGGCGGGTGAGCAGCAGCAGCAGCCGGCAGCAGCACTGAGCCAGGGCGGCAGCAGCAGCAGCAGCAGCAGCAGCTCACAGCGGCAACAGCAGCCGCAGCGTGTGGCTGGTGTGTACGGCACTCAGACACGCTTCCTTAGTGCAGCGACAGCAGCCCTGGTGAGCCCAACCCAGCAGCAGCAGCAGCAGCAGAAACAGCTGCCAGCAGTAGAAGAGCAGGGGCCGCCTGTGGAGCAGAACATTCAGCAGCAGCAGCAGCAGCAACAGCAGCAGCAGGGTACTCCGACAGCTGCAGTAGCGGTAGCCAGTCGCGGCACCAAGCTGACTGGAGGCGCTGCCAGCACTGCCAGCCCTCCGGCTGCTGCAGGCTCGCTTGCACAGGCAGCCTCCAAGCCGTGGCAGCGCATGTCATGCGCCATCAGGTGAGAGCTGGCAGCAAGGCTACCCGAAACTATGTGCCTATATTGCTTCTGCTGCTACTGCTGCTGCTGTTGAATGATGTGGGCTCACTGCTCTTTGTGTCATGCGGCATCAGGTGGGAGCTGCAGCACCGTGCCTTTGAGAGTTGCCGTGCGCCTATTTAGCAGCCTGTGGAAGAGTATGGCGTTCGCCAAACCATGTTTATGGCATGTGGCAGCAGCTGATCCGCCGTCCGCCCCTCAAAACATCACCTTGCGTCTCCTCTTGCTGCTGCTGCTGCTGCTGCTGTTGTTTCATGTTCTCGCACTCCTCTTTGTGCAGTCTGTTGCAGCACGGCATCACGCAGCGGCGCTTGGAAGCCGGCATGGCTCCAGCAGGCAGCCAGGCAGCCTCCTCAGGCTCTGGCACAGCTGCTGCAGCAAGCTGCGAAGTGACCAGGGCAGCCACAGCCACATCAGGCAACGTTGCAGCAGCAGCAGCAGCTGAATGCGGCGAGGCAGCCGGGGAGCAGCAGCAGCAGCAGCAGCACGGGCAGCAGAGCGCGCTGCGGTTGCAGGGCGGTGCAGCAGCGGGCGCTCCGCCGCAGTTGCAGCTGCTGGATATGGTGGGCCGGGGTAGCTTCGCCAGGTGAGGCCGGCCGATGTATGCTTGCTGTCAGATCACCGGTGTGTTGATTGGGAATGCATGCCGCACTGCTGCAGCAGTTGCTGCTGCTTTTCGCCTGCTCCCTCAACTGATTTGCACAGCAGCATGTTGGTGCGGACAGGCGAAGTCCTCAGCTGCTGTACAGTTGTCATGATTGCTGCCTCTCATCCCAGCAAGACACTCTTGACCGCGGGCCTTACTGCTGCTGCTGCTGCTGCTGCTGCTGCTGCTGCAGTGTGTATCGAGCCATCTGGCGCGGCCGCTGCGTGGCTGTCAAGGTGGTGCAGCTGCCGGCTGAGGCCATCGAGCCAGGCGCTGACCCCTGCGGCGATGCTGCGCTGCTCACGCGCGAGCGCATGGCAGTTATGGAGGCAGTTGTCAGCATCACGATGAGCCACCCCAACATCGTGCAGGTGCGCTTGTAGAAATACAAGCTAGCAATGAAACTGCCATGATGTGTAGTGCCGCTGCTTGTGTTGAATTGGCATGGCAGTCGTGGAGGCGGTGGTCAGCATCACTATGAGCCACCCAAAACATCATGCAGGTGCGTGGACCATTAAAGCCAGCAACAAGGACTGGAGTGAAGCTGCCTGCCAGACGGCACCTGATGTGCGAGATTCGCCTGCTTTGGTTGAAGATGATGTGTGCTGATCAGTGATAGCCAAGTGTCACGCTGCGCTGATGTGTTGTGGTGCCTACAGGTATTCACCTTTGCGCTGAAGCCGCTGCCTACGCTCGCAGCCAGCCAGCAACAGCAGCTGCAGCAGCTGCAGCAGCAGCAGGGCCTGCAGCAGCAGCAGGGCGCTGCATGTGGCAGCGGCTGGGAGCTGCAGCTGGTCATGGAGTACTGCGATGAGGTGCGTGCTGTTGGGTTTTGGGTTTGGGGGCGCTGGCATGTGTGTACTGCTGCGACATGTGACTGCCAGATGCTCACTGGTACAGCCTCTATGAACATGTGAGCGGGGCAAAGTTCATTGAATCTAATAGTCCACAGCATCACATCACATCGCAGAGCTTGTTGTGCTTGCTGGAGCATGGGAAGCTTTGAGCACTCCCAACCATGTTGACTTGCACGGTGCGCCTGCTGCCTGTGCTTGCCTGTGTATGCGCAGGGTTCTCTGCGCCAAGCCCTAAACCAGGGCCGGCTGTCAGACCAAGCCAGCAGCGCTGCTCCCCTGCCTGCGCTGCATCTGGTGCTGGCTTTGGCACATGATGTGGCATGCGCGATGCTTCACCTGCACAGCGAGCATCTGATTCATGCGGACCTCAAAGCCAGCAATGTTCTGCTCACGCGCGGCACTGCGCCAATAGTAACAGCAGCAAGCAGCACTGGCGCCAGCAGCGCTGCAGATCTGATGTCACCTGGTGGCTATGCCGCACAGCAGCAGCAGCTGCAGCAGGAGTTTGGCGCTGGGTACGGCTCGGGTGACCATGCGTCGTGTGCGGCGCTGCTGGCGGCTGCGCAGTCGAAAGCAGGAGGCAGGCTCATAGCTAAGGTGAGCCTAAGTGATGCAAAGCGTGTTCTGCCCTGGTGTGCAATTGGATGCACAAGTGCTGCAGACAGGCATTGTTGACTGGGGCAGGCGTGCTCCAGCTTGCCCTACAACACACACTATTGTTAGCTGCTTGCATGGTTGTTGGCTGCTGTTGCTCACGCCATTGTCAGCAGTCGCTGGTCAGTGCTAGCTTTACATGTGAGATGCTACATCTACAGGGTCGAATGTGGGTTCACTGGCACAGTCTGTTGAAGCTGATACCATGTTCCTATGTTGCTCTGTGTTGTCATTTTGCGCCTGCAGGTGGCTGACTTTGGCCTGAGCTTGAGCCTGGACCCTGGAGACACCCACGTGTCTCACATGCACGCGGTGAGCTGCAGCTGTCGCTGCTTTTGCTGCTCTTGCAAAGTGCTAGCACTCTTGTCTTGATTGCTTTCGCGCGTGTTTGTGCTTGCCCACATTGATGATTTATCTTTGCACTTCAATGCATCCTTGCGTCCAACCATTCAGATCTTACATTGCACAGCAGTGCCCAGTCATACAAGCCGCGGCAGCAGCATCACAGCGTTGTTTGTGCCAGATGCCGCCCATCCGTTCCAGCTGATGCCGCATGCTGTTGTCTTTGTCTTCTGCTTGAAGCTGCACACCCTAAACATGTCCATCTGCCGTCATCTCGCGCGCTCTGCATTCCACAGGGCACGCTCACGCACATGGCACCAGAGCTGCTGCTGCACGGCCGCGCCAGCTCAGCCAGTGATGTGTATGCCTTTTGACATGCCCTGCTCCCCTCATTTGCTGCTGCTGCTGCTGCTGCTGCTGCTGCTGCTGCTAACAGGGCACGCTGACGCACATGGCGCCGGAACTGCTGCTGCACGGCCGCGCCAGCTCAGCCAGTGACGTGTACGCCTACGGCATCCTGCTGTGGGAGCTGCTCACCGCTCGGAGAGCCTTCCAGGGCGTGCCAGTTGCGCTGCTCGCGCAGAATGTGGTGCAGCAGCGCTGGCGGCCCGGCTGGCCGCCCGGCGTGCCTGCGCCGCTGCGGCTGCTGACGGAGCAGTGCTGGGCGCAGGAGGCAGCTGCAAGGTGATGCGCAGTTGCATTTAGCTAGTTTTGAGTACAAGCAGCGCACCTACCTGTACTTGCTGGTCGTACCGTCCTGTGCATCGTTCATGATAGTGATTGGATCAAATGTCGGCATCTGCTGAGCGACTGACCAATCAACTGTCTTTTGCGTTACTAGAAGGATAGAATCAGCCCCTGCTCATATGTGTGTTGTTATGTGCGCTCTTTTTCTCCCTGCAGGCCCTCCTTCCAGCAGATAGTTGCGCGGCTGGAGCAGCTGATGCAGCTGTCGCAGGATGAGCTGCACAACGGAGGCGCGCTCTGGACGCACGCGTACCAGCAGCAGCAGCACCAGCAGCAGCTCGGGCTAGCTGTGCAGTCTGCAGCAGCGCCAGATGTAGAGGTGCCAGATGCGTCTGCAGCTGCAGCAGCTGAGGCGGCGGCTGTGGCGGCTGTGGACATGCTGCAGCAGCAGCACATGCAGCAGCAGCAGCAGCAGCAGTCGCCAGGCGGTGCTGGGTCTGCTGGCTTGGAGTTAACTGGTGCTTGGAGCTTGCCGGGGGGTGCTGCAGTTCAGAAGGGGCCCACAGGATGGTGATGTTCGCAAGTAGGCTGCACACGCTGCCTGCACAATTACATTGCAGTTTGCAACAGCGACATTGCAGTTTGCAAGTAGGCTGCACACGCTGCGTGCACGCTGACATTGCAGTTTGCAACAGTGACATTGCAGTTTGCAAGTGAGCTGCACACGCTGCGTGCACGCTGGAAGCTGCCGATGTGAGTTGTTCGGCTCAGCTGTTGTGGGTGAGCTGGTGCACTCCATTTGGCAGGTGTCCCAGGAGAGAGAGGCTTTGTTGGTTGCTGGAAACGGTCGTGAACAGAGAGTGCTTGAACTTTCGGTGGTTTTGGCTGCGTAGCAGCAAGGATACTACTCTGCTGTGGGGCGCGGCAGTGGTTGACAGTGTGTGTGTGTGGGACGTTGTGCAGTTGGCACGGAGGTCTGAGTGTCGCGGAAGCGCGTGGGGGGTGTACCTGAACTTTTGGTGCTGTGGCGCTGTCTGCAGCTGCAGCGGTCTGCTAGTAGGTTTGTTACACGTGGGGGCCTGCTGAAGTCGACTGGCATCCTGTCACACTTCCTGACTCAGAGCCTGTCACACTTCCTGACTCAGAGCCTGTCCCACTTCCTGACTCAGAGCGGCGCCTGTGCGGCATCCCAGGGCATCCGTCTGTGTACATACGTGCTGTCACGTGCCCTACTTTCTGCCATGGCGTCTGGCGCACTCAGCCTGTGGCAGCTGCATGCATGTGCATGAGCTGTGTGTTGCTTCTTGCATGTTTTGAGCTACTGTCGTCATATCCTGTTGTGTTTTGGCTGCATTGTCTTCTTCCTCCTGTACTGCTGGTGTTGCATATTCCTACAGCATGCAAGAAGCATTCTTGATGTTGCTTTGTGCATGGCTGGTGCAGGCCCCAGGGTATGCAGACATATGGCTGCACCCCCTGCTTCCAATGCAGCATGCAGTTGCTGTTGTGCGCTTCCTATATGTTGCGGTAAGCAGCACGCATGCACAGCAGCAGCAGCAGCAGCATGCAGTGCCACAGATGTCCGTGCTGCGTTTTTCAACTGTGCAGCATATATACATGTGCCACAATCTTTGGATTGGGTGTTGTGTGCCGGCAGCATCTACTATCAACCCTGGCACACGTGGCAATTGCCTGCTGTCGCCTGGACAGGTGTTTTTGTGCCACACCCACACCAATTGAGCTGCTCTCATGCTCAGGCATTGCATGTGCATATGCGTGCATCACAACAGTCTTGGCACAGACATCTGGCTGCTCAACTGCTGCCATTATTAGTGCATGCTGCGGAGGCAAATGTGGGCTGGCTGTGCGCGCCGTACTTGCTGCGCATGTTGGCTGGCATTGTTCTGCGTCGGGGGTGGTCTGGACACAGGTCGGAGTACTGGTACTTGCCGAGTTGTACGGTTCTGCCAAATGGATGCCTCGATTGCCTGGCATTGTTCTGATTGCTTACTGCTGCATTGGCATTGAGTACGGTGCGGGGCAAAACCCTTTTGTGGCACTCACATGTAACATATGTGGTGCCACAGCTTGCTGCAGTTGGCGGCATGTGCAAAGAGTGGAAATTAAACAGATCCTGCTGTTGGCGCGGGTGGGGTGTAAACTGTACCCTTTGTGGTTAATCTGCACAGGTGTTTACTTTTTGCGGCGACCGTGCCAGCTGCGGCGGCTGCTTGTTCGTTTGTGGCTCCGGATGGAAGTATGACAGCAGGACAGCAAACATGCGGCAAGCAATGCTGAGCAACTCAAGCAGTTGCATCCTAGCTGCCCCAGCTGCTCAGACCTTAATGTCAAAGCTGTGTGTGCATCATGGTGATACTGCTTTGCTGTCAGTTGCTTGATGCAGTTTGCTGTGGATATGGTGCATGCAGCAACCATGTGGCTTTGGCTGGCGCAGCTGCCCATGTGTCGGTGCAGGACTGTGTGTACTGGTGCAGTAATGTGGCATTGCAACACTGATGTTATCAGGGTCTCAGGTTTCAGTTCTGCAGTGCAGTGCACAGCACTTGTCCCTCTGGATAGCTTTGTGTATGGCTGTCACAGCAAACCTGGGCCGCAATCTGGACGTGCGCTGCAACAGGGTAGATCCCAGTCAGCTACAGTGGCTGTTTGTTGCACAGTGCGTCCTCTAACGTTGCACAGGTTCAGCTGTGCCTCTTGTTCGAGGTAGACGTTGGCATGCTCCTGTGTGAAGTCCAATGCTTTGAACCTAGCAGCGTTGACGAGCTAGGATCAATAGATCAACATTGTTTGATAAATTGGCACCGCCTTGTCAACTGGTGACCAACTGGCTGCTGTCAAGCTGCACACTTGCTGGTTTCCCGACTTGGGTTGCCACAATAGGCGTGTGTTTCATAACTTCGAGCGTGTGTCACTATGCTCCCAGGACACATGTGCAGCGTGCACACAAGCGCGGCTGCTCTTTGAATGCTTTGTTCTGAACAGGTCGTGTCTATGTAGCAGTGCGCACTGGCGTTCTGCTGTCTGAGTTGCTTGGATCGCCATACGCTGTGAGTTGCAAGCATTTGCATACATTCGCTAGCCCCGCTTTTGTTTGCATGGAAGGTGCAGGCTGTTTTGAAGGCCGGAGCCTGCTATCAAGCAGCAGAAAGGCGTGCCCTGCAGAATGGAAGGTGGTGATTGCGGGGTGGCAGCTGCGAGATGGCACAGCGTGCTGCCATGGCATGGTATCAAGTAATCTGAGGTTTCTTGCAACATCTGCATCGTGCGGATGCGTTTGTTGCAGGAGATCTCCAGGGTGGTGCTTTGCGTGGCTAGCAGTAGCCGTGGGTATAAAAGCGTGTGAAACCATCTGTAAACATTACAGCAGCTGCCAGCGATGCGTTGTGGCTGCAGTGACAGAGGTCCCCACTGGGCAACTGTATGCCTGGCGGCCACCTACTGCGCAGATCTGCTGTCTTTGTTGGTGTGTGATCTGTGTTAGCCACTGGCCACCTCTGGTAGGGGTGTGTGGGAGCGCTGCTGTGACTGTGCAGCTGGCGGTCCTGCGGGTGCCAGCCGCATATGCTGCAGCTGCTCTATCTTGTCTGGGTCTGCAATCTGGTCAAGTACGCGAGACTGCAGAGTTGCTTACAGAGAAGCTTCCTGATTCTGGCTGTGGTGCTGTCTGGTGTTGCAGCAGCGTCTGCCCTGGCCTTGTCCAAAATCACATTTGGGCACAGGTGTGCACAGCAGGGGGCGAGCTGTGCACTTGAATTCTTGTGTAATTTTTTGGTGCAGGGTATGCTGCACTGGTCCTGCGGGTGCCAGCCGCATATGCTGCAGCTGCAGGGTATGCTGCACTCCAGTCGGCCATCCTAGCTCTATCAGCACGTCCACTGGCAGGTTGATGAAGTTGTTGCTGCTTACCTTATTAGTGCTGACTCTGCATTCTGTGGCGTGGGAGTCAGTCATACAGTCATCTGCTGGCTGTTGCTGGGTGGCGCCCTGCTCGTCGGCATGTGTATGTCCTGTCAGAAACCCATCACCGGCTGCAATTTGCGTGCAGTGCACTGCTCGAGGTTCGAGTTGAGGCGATTGCACTTGTTGTGTTACTTTTGACTTGACTTCCTGGCTTGGCAGCTTGATATCTCAAGTATAGAATGTTGCTGTAACCTTTCCCTCAAGTGATCTGGTGATTTTGCAGCACGGCTGCAGTCAGACGTTCGCGCTGCTGCAGCCCAGCAGAGAACTGGCCTGACTAAGCCCCATGGTTGAACCCTGTGTGAGCTGTTGCAAGTGACGCTTGTATGTGTCAGTGCACCACTCAACTACAGGAATCCAAAATGCATCTTTTGGGCTACGTGGCTGAGCACTCCTGCACTTGCACGGCACAATAGGTTCTGAAAAGCTGAACAGGTTGTGTCTAGGTTGCCAAGCAGCCAAGCGGATCTCGTGCTTACAAGACTACCTTATTGTACTAGCTGGAAAAATAAAAAAATCATCGTAGCTCATATCCTAAGCAACGTTTGAAGCACTCTCACCATGCAGGTGCGACACGTATCAAGAGATCTGCTTGCGAAAGCTGTTGAAGCTGCTGCGAACTCACCATGTATTTCGTGCTACGCAGGCGTGCGTAGGCCAGCGAATGCGTTGCGTCAGCGCAACCCCTGGCAGGTAACAACTTGCAACCGCTGCTGCTGCACTGGTGCCTCAGGCACTGCAACCAGTTTGGCATACTGAGTGCACAAAGATCACCTGATATTGATTGGCCCTATTGATCATAAGATGGTTGTAACACATGCACCTGATTTGTGCATGCATGCGCTTGCAGGACACGGCAGCAGCTGTGCTGGACAAGTCGCAGCGCATGCAGACACAGGTCAGCCTTGATTGTGCAGGCAAAGGACAGGACAACAGGGAATGCTGCACTCGACAGTAAGTGCGCTGTTACTTTCAAGGGCATTGAGCAAGTAGGGTTTGCAGCTGTGAACACCATGCCTTAGCCCCCATACATGCAGCACATCCATCTGCAGCAAGTACCCAGCAAGCCACTGCTGTCATCTGGCCCTTGCTGATGACGAGCTTGCAGGAAGCGCATGCATGTGTTGCTACACCCACATCGGCACTAGCAAGAGCTTCCACACAGGCAGAGCAACATACATGCGTGCTGAACCATCAGTGGCGTCCTGCTGTGCGCTAGAGCGCTACAAACTTTCACCTTGTAAACACCAACTTCCACACTCTCAGTTGGTAATCAAAACTTGGTGCATGCTGCTGTCGCTGCCCCATGTGTCTGTCGGTCGCTTGTGCGGTGGCTGTTGGCATTGCAGCTGTCATCAGTGCCGGTCAGGGCTTTGTTGAGTCAGCTTCCAACATGGTCCCTGAAAACGTGCCACGCCCAGTGGCCAAGACTGGCGTGGCTGTTGCAACAGGCCTGGTGGCATTCTGGGTCCTGCAAAAGGTGCGAAAAGAACTGGTGTAAGACGGAACCGACGCTTGCTGGATCAGTGAGCGTGTGTGGTTTGCAGTGGTGGTGCTGCAGTGAGGAGCGTGCTGCTCGTGAAGGGAGTGCAGCTTGCAGGCATGCTTGCAGGAGTCACCGTGTTTGCAACGTGCGCGACACATGCAGCGTTGAGGTGGAAAATCACAGCATGTGCATGCCACGTGGGTGGAAGTATGCAGCTTGAAACAAATCACAGAGTCTGTTGTCACCCATTGTTGCTGCTCTGTGCTGCACCTGCTGCCTGCAGCTGGTGTCCACAGTGCTGACAATAGCGCTGCTGGGTGGAGCAGCCTGGTTTTACTTCCAGTATGCTGGAGGTAGCGGTGATGGGGGCAGCTCTGGCAGTGGTGGCGGTGGCAGCAGCAGCAGCAAGCGGGCAGTTGATGGTGACCTGGATGACCCCCTGTCCGAGGCTCGCCGGATCATGGACAAGTACAAGAAGTAACAGATGACGAATAACAAGAAGTACAATGTTTTGAATAAGTACTCATGCTGATGTCCAGTGGGTGAGTGTTGTCCAGGTTGTCCAGATGTTCCTGCAAGTGATGCTGCTGCGGTGTTGCACACGTTGCCGCTTTAGATTAGGTGCTGCTGCTGCATGGCGAGAGCTGTCGCAGCAAGGCATATGCAACAAACGGTTCAGTTGTCGTTGCAGCATGCTATTGATGTTGTTGATGTGCGGCGTCTGCCATGGTGAGTCAGCAAGCAGACTGGACGTTGAGACTGTGGTGCAGCTCATACACATGCATGGCTCAACTCAAATGGTATGCTGTTTGTTTGTTACTTCTGCAGTTTGAGTGCCGTTCCTGGGTTGGTAAGTGACCTGCCTGGCAGTTGTAGCCTTTCAGCTGGCAGCGTTTGTTGCATGGTGCAAGTCCGAGGATCTGGGACCAGCTGCCATGTTGAATGTCAGGCTGGCTGCTGGCTGAGTGAGGCAGAAGTGCAATTTGAGTTTGACTTGACTGCAATTTGATGCCCAACGTGATGTGCCTGCATCTGGTGGATGAACAAGAATTCAGCTGGGCACCAGAGCAGGAGAGTGTGCAAGACTAGATGCATGCGTGTGCGTGGCATGGTGGTTTGCCAGCGTTGCTGTTGTTGTGGCGCTTGCACTTCTCAACTGGATGTTTCAGCATGTCTTGATGTTCACTGGCCTCACGAGGTTTACTGTAAAAGATTTTGCAGATGACTGACCATGCACCAGTGGCTGGAACCTGTTGCATGCTTGGTCATGCTTGGCAGCCTACCTTGTTGGCAGCCACCCCCTTCCATACATCACAACCACGTAAGCTTTCATCACAACTGCGCTTGTTGGCATATTCACTCGTCGCACACTCGTGGATTGTTCCTGTCGGACTCAGTCTCGGTGGCATTGCTCAGCATCGATCGCTTCCTAGTGTTTTTCTTTTATCCTTGTTGCGTCTAAGTACTTCTGCGCTCATCAGCTTGCGGGGCTTCCAGCGCCACGCCAGTGGTTAAGCAGCAAGGCTGCTTGCTGGCGATGGCCCTCGACGAGTTCAATGAGGAGGAGCTGTTCAGTGGAGACGAGCAGGGCCATGACGAGGGTCACAGCGATGGCAGCGCGGAGGACGTAGAGCAGCAGGACCGCAGGCAGAGCCTCCCAGGGGCTAAGCAGAAGGGCGTTGACATCACAGGTACCTTTTCGGCTACACTTCATGCTATGATATCTACCAAGCGCGGCGGTCCTTTGCCTGGCCTGCATTGTTGTGTTGTGTGACGTGCTTCCCCACCCACGCCTTGGCCACCTCTGTTGTGTGCTGATACATGTGCAGGTGCTAGCAGTGCCAGCCACCAAAGCAGCACGCTACACGCCAGCCTAGATGATGAGCTAGGCAGCAGCCTGCCCCCAGCGTCACCCCCGGTAGATGTGCCTGCGCTCAGCAGCAGGCGGGCAGCACAGCTCAGCAGCAGTGTTCATCCTGCAAGGGCTCATCAGCAGTATCCAAGGCTGGTGAGTTTAAGGCTGCATGCAAGCACCAAGTCACTGCCTTGTGAATCAATGTGAACTGCCTTTGCAGTACCTGCCTTCAAGGCCGTGCATGTGCAGCTTGCAGCAGAAGAGGTGCCGGCGGCTGCTGCCGACGGGCTGTGCACCGCACCATCAAGCAGCATGCATGCATGCATGCATGCTTGTGTAGTTTTCGTTGAGGATGCAGTGTTCTTACACTAGCAGCGAGTTACGGGCTTACACCAGCAGATGCAGCGTCAGTCGCTGCGCAGTTGATCCAAGGTGCAGCGGTACCGCAACAGCAGCAGTCCCGCTGGCAGGCACCGCAACTCCAGCGTGCCTTGCCCTGCCCATGCAGGGTTATCACCACCAGAACATCATCTGTGCTCGGAGTCTATCTCTGTCTGCTGTTCTTTGCCATTCAACCGATCGGCTGTGTTTCGCTCATGCTCCTTCACGTCTGTCATGTCTGAATTGTGTCTCGTGGCGACTGTCGTGACTGCAGGGCACGTCTGCTCCCATCGCCATCCCTAACATGATGAACCGCTGGCGCAGCGACGGCAAGGCGGGCGGGCAGCAGGAGGCAGCCAGCACCTTCATCCCGCCACACCAGCTCAGCAAGCAGGACGACTTCATGTTCAGGTGCGGCGCTGCAGGAGTGGCATGGCAGCTGGCTTGGTGCTGCTGCAGCGAGCAGCCAGCAGCATGTGTGATCTGGTGCAGCAAGCAGCGCGATTGCTGGTCAGGTATGGCGCGGCAGGCTTGCTGCTGCTGCAGCTAGTAGCAGGCAGTAGTGCTCTAACAGGGTGAACAGCAGACAGGCAGCTGGCATGGCGCTGTTGCAGCTAGCAGCAGCTAGCAGTTGAACATGGTGAACACGTTTGGGTGGGTCTTTGCAGCCGTGTTCATTTGTGTTGAGTTGTGCCCATTGTCGCACGTGGCAGCATGTGTGGCAAGGTCCTGCAACCCCTTTTGCCGATGGCGGAAAGCAGCGAGAAACACCATGCCTCACACCATGCTACTGCTGCTCTTCGCGCCTGCGGCTGATTATTCGAAGCGATTTTGCTGGCATAGCACCACTCAACTTGCTGCTGCTGCTGCTGCTGTCCGCGCCTGCTGCTGCTGCTGCTTGTCCTTGCGTCCCGCAGCTTCACCGGCGCCTCGCCCAGCGCGACGCTGAAGCGGGAGCGCCTGCGCACCCGCAATGCAATCCTGCGCAGCACTGGCTTCCTGGAGCCTGGTCAGGGCACAGCCACAGCAGTGCCGATTCCGGCGCAGGCACTGGGCGGCAGCGGCGACAGCAGCTTGCCTGTTGCGCGCACGCCGGTGCAGTCCACGCTGACTGCGGCGCTGACGACGATTGGCGAGGCGTGAGCTGCCAGCTGGTAGGCTTTGGAGGCACATGTCCCCTGGTTGCACATGGTTGGCGTGTGTGGGCGCATGTGCAGTTGGATGTCATGTCGGGTGCAGGCTGGCAGCCGCAGCAGCCGGCGCTGGTGCTGGTGCTTGTGCGCGGGCTATTGATTGATTTGGTGTGCCGGCTCCTGCATGCTGCGGCTGTGTGTGCTGCTGGCTGTGCTGCACCTGTGGCTGCTGGGTTGGTGCCGCGCCTGGTGGCTTATGTTGCTGCGCTGCCGCATGCTGCTGAAGAGATGCGCGGCGGCACTGTGTCTTGTACAGTCGAAACTTTTACCTTTGGAACTAGGCGGGGTATATACTATGCTATTTATGCTTCACTATTTATGCAGCACAGCAGCAGCAGGTGCGCTGCCGCTCATGCAAGCACGGCAGCTGCTGCTGTGGCTGTTACGGTTTGCATGGCAGGAGCTCATTGAGCCTGTGGCGTGCATGTGCTATGCATGTGTTTGCATGTGTTTTGCCGGCGTTATGGGGCAGGGGGCTGTGAGTGTAGCCAGCCCTGCCTGCTGCAGCGTGCTTTGGTGGCTGCTGTGGCTTGTGTTTGTGGCGCCTGGTGTGCTGCCTGCTGTTGCAGGTTAAGCCAATGGCCTACTGCAGCTGTTTTGGCAACAGCAACGCAGGCCCCCTGCAGCACCCAGCACTTGCTAGAGCACTGTGAAAGACTGTGTGTGGGGGGGTCGGGGGTGGGTGGATGGGGCGTCACTATCATGTAGGCTGGCGCGCAGCGTTGCAAGGTGACAGGATACTGGGGCTTGGGCCTGAGTAGTGAGCGGTGTCCTCAAGCTGCTATGCTGCTGTTTGCTCAGCCGAAAGCGAGGTTGCATGTGCGGGGGTTGGCGTGAGTGTTTGTGTGTGTACAAGCAGCAGCTGGTGCTGGCTGCTTGCATCGGAGCCTTGCTCGGAGCTTTGTGTGTGGTGGTGTGTGTGATGTGTGTGCATAGACCCCAATCCAGGTTTAGGACATGCGGCTTGCTTGCATGCGTCGCTCTTTGCTCTACTCATACGTCTCGACTTGCTTCCTGTAACATGTTGTCTGCATATTGACCTCAAAACTGCGGCGGCTATTCCCCGCTCCTTGACTGGCCAGCAGCCGCAGCCGTGTGGTTGCCTGCTGTCCTCGACACATTGACTAGGCAGCCCAGTTTTCTGCTTCTGTTGCTTTGGGATTGATTGGCCTGTCGTGCCATGCAAGCTGTGCTGCAACCCGACAGCTTGGACCCGCCCCTTTTGTAGTAGTGCGTGGTGCAAGGCCACTGATAGTGTTTTCAGTGTGTTGTTAGTCATGTGCAGCGGCAGCCAGCTGCAGGCAGTAGTGGCAGGGTCTTCAAGTCTACATGGCCTACATCCAGTGCTGCGGCTGTGTGTGTTTGCTGCACCGTGTTTCGATATTTGTGTTCATGGGTTCTGAATGTGGTGCACCTGGTAGCTTGTGGCGTGCATGAGCTGCAGTTGACTGGCTGCCTTGATGCAGCAGTCAACCTGCAGTTTGTTGCATCGCGGCATGCAGCCAGCAGCGCTGCATGAGATCGGCTTTGTATTGGTCAGGCAGCATGCAGCAGCAGCAGCAGTGCACTCGATAGCGGGTGTGCATGCTAGGTCAGCGCCTGCTTACTCCTGCTAAGCCAGGGCTCGTGTTGGTACGTGGTAATCCATGTGGGGAGCCAAACCGTCATGTGCGTGCCTCGCCCCTCTGGCCGTGTTATGTCTGTGCTGTGCTACTGTCAGGTGCCGTGAAAGGCAGCATGAGGCAGGAGTGGTGTGGGATGGGGCTTAAACACTCTACTTCCCGTGGTGCACAATGGAGCAGCCCTGCTGTTGCTTGTTCTGCGCAAATGTCATCTGCGCAAGTGTCATCTGACAGTGTTAGCAGGCCGTGACTCTTGCCCCTCTTGTGCTGGTGTCTTTTCTTGTCAGCCCTGGTCTTGGCAAACACACCTGCATCCACTTTTTGTTCAGCGCTTGCCTGACCGCCTGTGAGCATTGCTTCTGGGGACCTCATCGATTGCTCGGAGCGTGAGGTTGGTGGCTTGGTGACGGATGGCCTGCTAACCTGCTAAAAGTGCAGATGTCAGCCAGTGGTAGATGATATTTCTGCTGCCGGTATGCAATTGTTTACCGGCGGGATCTCCGCAATGTGGCATGCTGCATGTGGACTTCTCCTGTGCTTTGAGACTCTGCAGCGTTGTGCATGAATGCTTGCCTGCTGGTGCGCTGATTGGTGTGGGTTGGCAGCTGCTCAGGTAGAGCGGCAAGCAGTGCTCAGGCTTGTTGGATTTCATTCGTCATGTGGTTTGCATGCCTTGGCAGGCCCATTTTGTCAGTTAGGTTTGGCTCCCCGCGCCGGGACTGTGCCGGTAGCCTCTGGCACAAGGTTTGCTTTGCTACCAGTGTTGGCCTCGCGAGTTCTAACTGCGTCTCATGATTTTGTGGCTTCCTTTTGTCATCATGCATGTTGCTGTCGCAGCCACATCCTTGTCGCCATTGGCCTGACACACGCTGGAATGAAGGGCGGCTAATTATATTGAAGGTTGGAATTCATCATCCTCTGGATGGTGAGCGCCATGCATTCATCCCATTGCTCTGTGTGCAGCTAGGATGCAGGGCTTTGCGTTGTCCTCTGCTGCTGGGTGCATCAGGGTCTTAAACCAATTCGAGGCGACACGTTGGCTGTAGTGACAGCAAGATTCATTCGTGTAAAGCTTGAAACTCAACACCTGGGGTTGTGTCTCGCAATGCAAGAGGAGATAGGCGGCGAGAGGCATGTGGAGACTTGGCGTGCAAGGTACTGCATGTGGCACCTCATGGTGATGTTACCACACAAAAATTGAAACTTGAGGCTTTCCCTTCACAATGGAAGCCATAACAACAACGCATCTGCCCCGCCCCCTACTGCAGTGAAGCCTTCCTGAGGAGACTAGCGCACGGCTGGCATGTGGTGAAACGGTGGACCACCGCCCCCTGAATCTCTGCGCCAAATCCCACAGTGATCAAGGCAGGTGCAACCCCTATTTGGGCGCTCGGCGCAAGGCTGCAAGCGCCACACACTGCGCCAACATATGGCGCATCACTGCGCCAGCATCTGTCATTCCACTGCGCAAAGCACGCCGCATGACCCAACAGCAGCATCTCCCTTCACAAGCTAATCACATGCGCATTATCACACACTCAGCAACCGACTGGATCGCTGCATAAACCTTTGCTGGAGCACGCGACAGCAGCAGTGATATTTCAAGCCAATGATATATCACAAACACCTGCACGTGGTGCACCATCACAGGGAGAACATACTATGCAGCTGGATCACCTGCAGTTTGCGCACAAGCTGCAGCAGAAACCACGTGGGCGCCACAACTTGACTGCTACACATCGGCCACCACCGCCAATCTAGTTGTTTTTCTTGGACGTTGGAAGGCTAGATGGCGCCGCAGCTGGGCCACGGTCCAGGTCGCTGCCCCTATGGCGCAATCTGCCCCTCCCCCATCTCCCTCTAATCCGGAATATGGGTAATCCTGCAGCAGGTGTTTTGTTACTGCGCAAACATCTGCTGGATCATCTGCATCTTGCGCACAAACTGCAGCGCTCCATCGATGTTTGAGCCCGCACTGTTTGCCACGCCATCCATGCCTGAGCCCTGCAGCGCTGCCTGCACTGCTGAGTCCATGAGGGGGTCCAGCACAAAGTTCCCGAGAGCATCCTTCACGAAGTGCGCGCCCACCTGCAAATACAGAAAACATGGATGGTTTGAAGTTCAGGGTGAACAGACAGGGGTGTGAAGTGCAGTGAGGGGCCCCAGCAGAAACACCGCCAGCGCAGCCCGCACAGAAGAGCGCACCCACCTGCGCAACCATCATTACCCTGCGTGATGCGCCGGGTGCATGGTGCATGTTCGTGAGTAGTGATGTAACGTAACATAACGCAACGTAACCTAGCATGCTCGTGAGTAGACGGCCCCGTGCGACCTGCTGCACTGCTACAACGACGGCAAACTGGCTGTCCCTGTTTTGCTCAAAGCCTGTTGGCTACCAAGGAGATTTGCAATGAAACCTGCATCACACACATTGTGTGCGCAGCATGTAACAAGCGGCCCCCCTCACCTGCTGCACTGCCATGATGACTGCAATCATGGCGCTCCGATCCACGCCAGGTGCCACGTCGATAATCATTTCACTGCCTGAGCCCAGCGCAGCCTGCGGCGTGGTGCAGCACAGTGCAGAACAGCACAGCACAGCATTGTGAGTACAGACCAGCATACAGTTCAAAATTTGGAACCTCAGGTGCTCCAGCGGCAAAGCAGTAATGCCATCATTGCACTGCAGCCTTCTTCTGTCCTGTGCGGTTTGCAGCAGCTTCCAGAACATGGATGGTACCATATTATAGAGCAGCATGATGCTGCTGTTGCTGTTGTTGTTGCTGCTGCTGCTGCTGCTGCTGCTGCTGCTGCTGCTTTTGGCATGATGATGATGATGAGCAGCTGCCACATGGGGATAAGCTTCAGCTAACCCACGTACTGTTTGAGGGCCTTGGCGCTCTTCTGCACAAAGCACACCAGCTCATCTACTGTCCTGCTGGGTTGGGGACATGCAAAAAAACCCGTCACAACACTGCATGGGCAACAGCAATGGCTGTCTCACCTCCTGGATGAGCGCCTTGGTGCTCTTCTGCACGAAGCACACCAGCTCATCATTGGGGGTCACGATCTGCAGCGTGCGCCCCATCAGGTCAGGCAGCACCCTGCAGCAGCAGCAGCAGCAGCAGCAGCAGCAACGGCAGCAGCAGCAGCAGCCAACAATGAGTGCAGCAGAAGCACTCAAGTTGTTGTCGCACTAGGTCCTGCTACAGCGTGCGCCCCATCAGGTCAGGCAGCACCCTGCAGCAATGTCCATCAAGCAGTGTAAGCTTGGTGTGTGTGCGAACACACCTACTACTGTGTGTGAATGAGGCGTGCATTGCTGCATGCCGCTTGCCAACCGCATGCGCCTGCACCCCCACTTTCATGTACTTGTGTGCCGTGGATGCACAGAAACCCCCCAACATACTGAGAACAACAGACCTGTACAGTACGTCCTTGTTGTCTCCCGGCCCCCTCACTGCCAGGTTGGAGCGCAGCGCCATCGCCTTCAGCTTGCTCTCCTGCAAAGCTCAACAGCAGCGGCAGCAGCAGCAGCGGCAACGTTCTTATGGGAGCACAACATAGGGTTGCACGATTAGAGCGCAGCGCCATTGCCTTCGGCTTGCTCTCCTGTATCAATGGCAGCAGTTGCAGCAGCAGCCACCTCTATTCTTCCATGTTAATAGTAGTGAGGCTGCCACATGTCTGTGTGCTTACGTCCGCAGCTGCTGTCCTGCAATCACCCAGCAGCAGCACCATTGGGCACCGCAGTAAGACGTCTTTGGATATAAGATGAGAGATCTGGCGTGCAAGAGTGTGCATAATGTTCTATTGTGTTCACTCTCGTTTCTGGTCTCAGACCATGTGCTCACCCTGTTGCGGCTCATGCCATCTAAGATGGTGCCAGGACCCGCATGTAACTATCCTCTCTTATTGGCAACATGGCTGCCGTGAGTGCACCACATCAGTGTTGTACAGCAGCTGACTGAAGCAGCCCATGACATCCCAGGCATGTGCCTGGATCAACATGTCATGCCTTTCTCTCCCTCACCCTCTCTTACACCCACGACACAGCTGTCACACACCTTGCCTATGTTGAACAGGTGCCGCTGGCCGCTGCCATCGTACACGTTCTGCCTGCCGTGCCTGCTGATGCCCTTGGGCCGGATCTTCAGGCTGGCAGCAGCAGCAGCAGTAGCAACAGCAGCAGCAGCTGTTACATGCAGTTTGTCCCTGCTGAAGCACAACAGCAGCGTCAGCAGCAGCCAGATTAGCAGCAACTAACAGTGCAGAGTTGATGTGCTGGCGGTTGTCAGGCTGGCATAGGTTTTCAAACAGAGCCGCAAAAGCAGCAGCAGCTCACCTGGGCATGCCGTTGTACCCTGTCACTGTGCACACACTCTCCCACTCCCCAAGCTGCAGCAGACAGGAGCAGCAGCAGCAGCAGCAGCAGCAGAGCAGCGGCCGGCAACAGCAGGTATGTCAGCAGTGCGCATCAACCACAACGTCGACACATTGGCTGGTGCCCGACACGGTGATGTGCTGTACGCTGCAGTGCATAACCCTTGCGCCGATGACAGTAAGGCTGCTTAGCAGCACCCGCAGAAGATGCTCATGCCTCACTCTTGGTGAACAAACTTTTGCAGAAGCGCTCTCATAGCAACTCACCATGTGCTGGTGTGCGTCGCTGAAGTTGCCAAGTGACAGTGGGTCCAGCTTCTCGTAGGGGTTCTTGCCAAAGTGGTGCAGCACTGCCACTGGGCGGCCTTGCTGAAGCAGCTGAGACAGGCTTGCTGCACCTCACCACGCGCTGATGCACATTGCTGCAGTCGCCTGGCAATGTTCTACAACATCTGCTTACCATATGATGGTGTGCGTTGCTTACATGTCCATGTGATGTTCAGAGCGCAACATCTACCAACTCACCATGTGCTGGTGTGCGTCGCTGAAGTTGCCGAGTGACAGCGGGTCCAGCTTCTCGTAGGGGTTCTTGCCAAAGTGGTGCAACACTGCCACTGGGCGGCCGCTGCTGCCGTCGAAGATCCGGAAGTCATCTCGTGATAGGTGCGCCTTCTTGAAGACAAATCTGTGTGTTGCGGCGTGCAAGATACATGCGGCGCACACGCATGTTGACAGGTTCTTGTTGGGCTGCAACATCTCAATTGACGCGTGGGAGTGCAGTGGGGTGCTGCTGGGATGTGCCAGTGTACATAGATCTCAGCACTGCTGCTGAGTGGCTGGTGCCGTCTATCATATGTTTTCAGCATTAACTGCGCACACAAAGTGCAGCTGCTTCACTTGGTGTAAGCGACAGCTTCATGATGCGCTGTTGTATTCCTGTGCTTGTCAACAGTACAACATGCAACAGCCCACCCCAACCACTGCTTACAGCGGCAGCCTGCCTACCTGAGGTCCACTGCACCAATTAGGCATAGCTTCATGGAAGGTGCTAGATGATTGAAAGCAATATCTCCTTTGTGTAGTGAAGTGTCAGCAAGGAAGAACTCACCTGCGTGGCTGGCTGCTGCACTGGTTGCTCAGTATCAGGCCACTGCCAGGTTGCTGCGGCTTCAGGTCTGGGAAGGGAGGCCCAACCGCCAGGGATATGGCGTAGTTGGGGTCAGACAGCCTCTGCAGCTCTGATGCCATTGCTGTAAGCTGCTGTATGCGCTGGAACGTTAAATGTGTTTGCAACACATTCACCTGGAGCACCAGCAACAGCAGCAGCGCAGTAGATGCTGCGCAGTAGATGCAAGTGCAGCGAGCGACTCAGGGGTTCAGGAGACATTCAAGCACCATGATTCTTTGTATTGATAGCGTCGCAGGTTTGCAGAATTCCTATGCAGTGAAGCAGTGTAGCAGGAGTTTGCAGGGTGCTCACCCAGCAACGGTTGCAGTTGGCTGGCTGTCACCTGATGCGTAGAAGCCCTCGAAAAGCGCACAGGGTTAAGGATACTCCTAAATATGGTCTTCATGTCGGCGACGGGCAGAGGCACTGTAATTCATTGTGCTAATACCCGAGTCCGTAAGACAGAAGGTTATGCCTTGCAAGCTGTGCCATGGAAGTGCATGGAGGGCAGGTTGTGTTGTGGTTTGATCACGTTGCATGTGTTTGATCAAATGCCGAGTGATGCCGGTCGTCAGCTGTTGTGTGTGATGTCCTTCATGCCACTAATTGCTTCCGGAGTTCATGAACTGCCTGGATGGAAGCCTGCGAGCCCAGCACCACCATCCTGGACCTCAGTGCAGACGCATGGGTTGCCATCAGCAGTCATCTGGGTTGCAACGCGCTCGCACAGGTGTCTGCTGCCTGCAAGAGCCCGAACCAGCAGGTGGCCCACAACCACAGCCTCTGGAGCTCCAAGTTCAAACGTTCCTGGTCAGAAACTGCCAAGAACACATCTGGAGTGCACGACTGGCCCGGGCTGTACAAGCAGTCAGTGCTTGCAGCATGCCAGGTGCGCTGCTGCTGCTGCCTCTGTTGTACAGCAATGTGCTGCCTTTGCTCAGTTTGGCCCAGCTGTACTGCTTTGCAGCAAATCCTGAATGAAAACACTTGATATGACTGACCTGCTTGCCAAGCACATGCACAGCAGCACTGACAGCTGCCATCACCTCCACTCGCAAAAATGGCTTGCCTTGCAAACCTGTGCAAACAGCAAGCATGCATCAGCTGCCTGAGAGAGGGGCCGGGTTCCATGCAAGTATGTACTGCCACCATCTGATCGGGTTGTGTTATAGCCTCTCCGCAATTTCTGCTGTCTTTGCACATTGCCTGCAAGCACAGCTGTCCACAAAAGACCCTTGGAGCGCCGACATACGCCGACCACAAGCAGTAGAGCCACCATCTGTGGCTCAACTGGTGATCAGCGCACCCTTTCCTGCAAGCGCCCAGTTTCCTGCAAGCAGCCGCCGCTTTCCTGCAAGCGTGCAGCCCACCTGGCAGCCGCCCAGCATCGCAGCAGCGCTGGACCAGCACCTTGTGTGGTGGCGTATGGATAGCAGTAGCATCAGCAGCGGCAGCTGCAGTGATTCTCCCAACACAGCTACTTGCAGTAGTGCAGGTGCAGACGAAGGCGGCAGCCAGCAGCAGCGGTTGCTGCGCTGCAGCGATATTGCCACAAGGCTGTGCAGTGACCCCCAGCATGGCCACACAGCATTCATTGATGCCTTGCTGGAGCTGCCATCTGCTGGTGGCAGCAGCTTAGGGTGAGTGGGTGAAGTTCACCAGACCGTCAAGATGCACGTTAGATGCAGTTCAGATGCAGTGACCCCCAGCATGGCCACACAGCATGCATTGATGCCTTGCTGGAGCTGCCATCTGCTGGTGGCAGCAGCTTTGGGTGAGTGGGTGAAGTTCACCAGACCGTCAAGATGCACTTCAGATGCAGTTCAGATGCAGTTCAGATGCATTGGCCTCACAGCATGCCCACACAGTGTTTGTTGATGCCCTGGTGGAGCTGCCAGCTGCCGGTGGCAGCAGCTTTGGGTAAGTTCATAAACTAGGTTCATAAGCTAGGGTTTGGATGCAGCAGGAGTGCGTGATTGGTGTAGAAATAGAGGGAATAGGAGAGTGAGCAAGACAGGAAGTGTCGCACGCTGCAGGCTTCCTGCAGATGCGCCTGTATAATTGCTGTAAGGACATGCAGCAGCGGCGTGTCACATGTGTGTTACGTGCACACGCTTCGACTTGCTGCTGCTGCTGCTGCAGGTATGCCAGCGGCTCGCGAGACAAGACAGTCAAGCTGTGGGCGCCTTTCAGCAGCGGCAGCAGCAGCAGCTTCAGGACAACAAGCGGCATGGTGCGCCCTGTGCGCACACTGCGAGGCCACACCGGCAGTGTGACGGCGCTGCTGGTGCTGCCTGCTGGCGGCTGCCGTGACAGCAGCAGCAGCAGCAGTGGTGATGGCTGTCCACCTGCTGTCTTGGCTAGTGCCAGTGCAGATAAAACGGTGAAGCTGTGGAGCATTGCGTCCCTGACTCCTGACGCCAGCAGCAGCAGCAGCAGCAATTCATTACAACAGCAGCAGCAGCAGGGGCGCAATCCCTTGCTAGCCACCCTCCGTGGCCATAGCGACTGCGTGACGGATCTGCTGCTGCCGCCCGACAGCAGCTGCAGCAGCAGCTGCAGCAGCAGGCTTTTCAGCTGTAGCCGGGACTGCAGGATCAAGCTGTGGGATGTTAACAGCCAGTCATGTGTTATAACATGGAAGATGACAAGCCCCTGTCATCAGCTGCTAAGTGGCCTAGATCTTGGCAGCTGCATTGCTGCTGTCGGCTCGCATGCGATCATGCTTCTTGATACGCAAATTAAAGGCGGTTCTAGAGAGTCTGCGGCAGCTGGGGTTTTGAGGTTGCAGTGGCCGTCTGGTAGCCTGAACTGCGCTGCAGCATATGGCAGCATGTTGGCAGGTGGCGGGCGCAGGGGCGTGCGGGTGTGGGATGCACGCATGCTGCCACAGCAGCACAGCAGCGGCAGCAGCAACAATGGCCCAGGAGCC
Organism: Scenedesmus sp. ARA3; assembly: GCA_004335835.1. Taxonomy (NCBI): domain Eukaryota; kingdom Viridiplantae; phylum Chlorophyta; class Chlorophyceae; order Sphaeropleales; family Scenedesmaceae; genus Scenedesmus; species Scenedesmus sp. ARA3. Next base: position 2,582 of record RWJK01001816.1, on the reverse strand, counting down.
AGCAAACCCAGCACAAGCAATGCTGTGGTTGGTGCAAGGAGAGCTGCAGCAGCAGCAGCCACCCCTGCGCCCACCAGCACCAGCAGCGGCAGCAGCAGAGTGTTGTTCAGCGCCCACATGCCAGACAACGAGCCGGTCACGGCACTGCAGCTGAGTCGGGTGCGCCTGGTTGCAGCCACCAGCAGAGTAGCGCTGCACTCTGCTGCCAGTGTGACTGTTTGGATCATCCCTGAATGGCAGAGGCTGCAGCGGCTGTCATCAACGTGAGTTGGACAGAGGGTTCCTTGGTTTCCTGCATCACAGCGCACTTGGCATGCTGTTGCGGGAGCTTATTTCACATGTTTTACATGCTGCTGCAGGTAAGTTGGTTGCTTCGCAGTACAGCTGCCGCCACGGTAACACCTTGCAAGCCATGCACCTGATTTGCAGCACCACCCAACCTTAGGTCTCCAAGCTTCTGAGAGCCAGCGTTCATCAGATGATTCGCGGCTGCTGTGGCCTGGCTGCAGGGCGTCAGCCATACAGCTGCAAGTGCTGGGCAGGGCAGGCGGTGCCTTCTGGCAAGACAGCGAGGCAGCCAATGACGCATGGGAGCTGATTCAGGCCCTGGGTGAGGCTGATGCCGATGAGGCGATACGCATCATACACCAGCAGCAGCAGCAGCAGCAGCAGCAGGCAGAGGAGGGCTTGCAGCAGCAGCAGCAGCCGTGGTTCGATGTGCTGGATGTAGGCGCAGCGGAGCCAGCAGTACACCCGCTGCAGCAGCACCTGATGCAGCTGCAGCAGCAGCAGCAGCAGCAGCAGGCTGCCGCTGCTGCCAAGCAAGTTGAAGCAGCAGGATCAGAAGGCACAGCAGAGTCAGAGCCAGGACCTGAGGATGCATCGGAGCCTTCCAATGCAAGCGGTGATGGGGCATCTGACCATGACAGCGAGGCTGGCAGTCATGCAGAAAGTGCTGGCAGCGGCGTCAGCAGCAGCTGGGGCAGGCTTGAGCCTGGGGCTGTGGCTGTGGCAGCAGCAGGGCCTGTGCTGGCCACAGTGGATACCCTTGGTGAGCGCATCGTTTACTGCTTTCACAGATGCCGCCACGTGACACAAGTGCTTGTACGTCCTGCTCATGTACTGCAGTCTGCCCTGCAGGCAAACTGCTAACGCACTTGCATTCCCATCACAACCGCCACAATAGCTTGTTTCTTTTGTGTTGCCGTTGCTCTTGCACTTTCTGTACTTGCAGGCAACATACTGCTGCGTGACTTCCGGCGCGGGCACCCCAGGCCGCATCACATGCAGCCTTACTGCAGCAGCATCACAGCAGCCTCCACAGAAAGCGAAGCCATTTCTAGCAGCAGCACTGGAGTCAGCAGCAGCAGCAATGCTGTGGGTGTTTCAGGGCAGCCAAGGGCAGCAGCAGCGGCTGCAGCAGCAGAGGCGGCAGCAGCTGTGGTGGCTGGAGGGGCAGTGCAGGTTGGAGAGCCTCAGCCTTTTTACAAGTTCTGGAGGGCGTGATTTGATGCTACACTCAGTGACAGGCTGTTGTGTATATGGAGTAGAAGCCTGGGTGCTTTTGCCCGTACAACTGGCTTAAGGCGGCCCTAGTGTAATATACCTCTAAGATGCTGTGCGTGACCACTGCGGCAGCGCGGCGAGTGATGCACCATGTATGTGCACTGGCAGTTGGCCTGGTTACTGCATCATCGTCACTTTTTTTGAATAGCAAGCTGCTTTGTATGAATTGGCGGGATGTGGCGAGCGCTTGCTGGTGGTGCGGCATTCGGCTGCAGTTTGCAGCACTGCTTGCTTTTGCAGCTGCAGCTGCGGACTGAGATCTGTTTGTCTAGACATCGTTGGAAGACCATACACTTTGAACACATTGCGGTTTAGAAAAGATTGTTTAGCTGACAGCAGTTGGAGCATTACTGTGTGTCTCAAAAGTCACATCTGTTGTAATGAGCTTGGTTACTACCGTACAGGCAAAACCTGCATGACGGCCATTGCTGTGCCTGACAGGGTTGCATCGCAGCTATAAGCACGCAGGTTCGGACGAAAAATGAAGTTCCTGGTACGGAATCATTGTGCAGCAATCGCCCTCACGTAGCGTCATGAGCAGCCTTATTCCAAGCTCTGTACATCACAAGGCATTGGCACGAGGATTTCTCAGCTTGTTGGCTGAGCCCCTTACAGCGCAGGGCTCGTTGCAAGCTGGCACGGCAGCATAACTGCTGGGTGTTGTGCTGCCATCGGTGTATTGGGTGGTACAGCGCAAGATATCACCTATGCATGACAAACCAGTGTCGTGACACCTTGGTACGTAACAGCAAATGAGACGTGTGCAAATTCAGTGCCAGAAGTTTTCACATCTCACACTTGTGAGGCTGCAACTTCCTATGAACTTGTGTACTGCTACACTCGGCTCTTCCTGCGAACATTGCAGCAAAAGTGTGAGATGCGGTGGCCGGCGCAGTTTGGCAGACACCGCGCACAGCTCGCGGACTGAACTTGATTTTGATGATTTCCGCGACCCAACAACTTGGTCTATATGCCTGTCGCCGACTGCTGATGCTTGAAGATGCCATTAAACTCGA